>JAQYXR010000486.1:0-21011 GCA_030545055.2 Neoaliturus tenellus | reverse complement strand
TTCTACATCTAACAAAATCTATTGAAGTTAATTATATCGGAAATTAACAATATCTTAAATTAATAATCAAATCAATGACGTAGCACATATATGAATTACTGTCCTCTAATAACATTTTTTTAATATATCTCACGAAATTCATTTGGATGCTGAGCAATGGCTGACGTTTTTGTCTCAATTTCATTAATTTAAATAAATTCCATGATAAGGATACATTTTAGAGCGCAAAACACATTATTTTCATACTAAAAAATTGTGTCCCCCAGTATCATACTACTACCCTCTTTGCACCGGTTTTCTCTGGTTTTGCTCAAGCAATGGTATTTATTTGGCACACTGATTATTTGGAGCCGAAATAGGAAAAAGTTATGATTTATATTAGCCTACAATCCAAACCGAAGGCACTGTCAGACTAACTAAATTTTCTATGGTATTCTTCTGAGTACAGGTTTCATTTAACTAAACTTAATTCAACTAAACTCAAGTCAACAAGTCTGCCATCTGTCACATCTGAGTTAAAAACATGAACTATGAAGATTAGAAAAGAAATAAGATAATTTTACAACAAAATGAGAAAAAGTACTAAATGATTACAGTAATGGTACGATTGCTCAATAAAGCAAATTTATTTTAGTACGAAATAATCTTAGTTGTTGTGCTTGAGCTTATCTATCCACCAGCTTATCTGATATGCTCAACAGCAGGACTTAAACAAATTTATGAAAAAATTCTTAGTTTAATGACCAGAATGATCATTTGTTCTTTATGCAACTAAGTTGTTTATTAGCTTTGCACAGTGGAGGTGGGAATCGCAGCTACATTTTGGTAATAGGCTGCAAAGTTACACGAGGCTTTCGTAATAGATGACAAAAGTTATTAATTTTGTAAAATATTACCAGCCGTAGGCTAAGCCAGCGGCGTCAGTTGAATGAGTTGGTATTTTTTACATTAAAAGGCACAAGATATTGATTATTTTACAAATTCAATTAATTCCATTATTAATATACTTATTACTATACTTATTAAGCCTAGAGAAGTATAGTTGGCTAGTGACGGCTGACAATAATTATAATTTTTTTTTTAATTTAAGTATGTCACACCCCGTTTCTTGCGGGAAATTGAGTTAAAAAAAAAATTGCCCATGGTTGCATAATTTCAATAATGACCAGTTTAGTTTAGTAGGTAAAAACAATAAGAACCAAATATGTTTACAACTGTTTATTTTGTAGAAGAATAAAAAAATGAAGTGTATTAAAAGTGTGGACTAAAACCAACTACACAAAAAGCAATTACTAATATAACCAGCTGACTATTGCTTAGTTTTGATAAAAGAACATAGTACTGTACACCAAATATCAAAGACAACAAATTTTTTAAGTAAAAAACCATCAGTAGACTTATATTAGCCAAACACACAAATACAATGTGAAAAGATAATTGCAAAACGTAAACTACTAAATTTGGAATTTTGAAAAAACTTATTGTTTTATTATGATAACTATCTCAAAGATACATATTAATTAATACTGGGAATAGAAACATTTTCCCTTTCATAACACAAACCAAAAAATTCACTTAATTTTTTAATTTTACCGACTTAAGATAGCGAGGCACTATAATTTTACATTTGTTCAACAATGCATGATTAAATACATACTCTTACAGTAAAAATAATCTCTGTAAAAAAGTAATAAACAATTCATCAATACATTTGACACACAGCTCACTTAATAAGAACACAAAAATATATTACTGTTTCAATACTCTCTAGTAGTGCAGGAAGGTTGCTCTGTCTCCATTTCCTCACTCAGCCTCTGCCTTGTATGCCAAGTGATTCATTGGGATGTAATGGCCTGTAAAACCAGCTGCAGTAGACTTTGTGGTCAGCAGTGCCAAGTGGCTGTTGGCATATGCTCCTGAGTACCTCGACCCTGACGCAGGTAAATACATTCTCTGATCAACATCAAACTGCATCCTGATGGTGTACTCGCTGTTGGGAAGCAATGTCACATTTCCTCCATTGCTGATGAGAGGAATCTCAAACTTTCCTCCATACTCCACCTGCTTGCTGAACCTGACTGTCACTGCAGGACCTGTAGAGCTGTTGTTGTCATTGGATGACGCTCGTGTGATTGTGGTTGTGCATCCGACCTCATATGTTGTTGCTTCAGGTGTTGACTCTGGACGGTCAAGAGCCAGACATTTGAAACGCAATAGTTCTAAGTCACTCTTCTTTGTAACAACTGTGAAAGTGAAATTCCTCGAAGAAAAATTTGATATGAGATTGTGTTTGTCGAATTGTAACTTGAATTGCTTTCTCTTATTCACCAAACCTCGTGGTGTGATTTCATTGCAGAACTCAGTCAAGTCGTCTTGTTTCTCTTTTATCCCGATGGCAGTACCAACCGCCACACATTCCTCAGCACTAAGAACTCGAGTAGGCATAACTTCTTGACAAAACTGCTCACTAGTGATGGTGCAGATCCTGATCTGTTTTGTCACTTGGCCCAGCTGCTTCCGAATTTCCTGTCCATCGTCACATCCAACTGAAAATCAAGCGATTGTATGAGGGTTGAGTGTATTAAACCCCGTAAGGTAGAATTTGTTCAGATCTATATTCCTCTGATAACATTTATGTTTATACAAATTTTTTGTCCTTTATAACTACATAAAAGGTCTAAGTCAAAGTATTACCATTGACATAGCATCAAAGAGCAACTAATAAAAATACATTAATTCATTGATGTTTTTTAATATTTTATAAACACCAACAGATACACAAATACCCCCGTTGCAGCAGTCCTGCCTTTTCAGTGAATTCCCATTTCTCAGCGGCATTTTCGTAATTTACTATCTTCCCATAAACATCATGGGGTTGAGTATGTACATTTTCCAGCATACAAGGATTGGTAAGCAAATATAAATTAGCTCTTCGTACTGAATCTACATACCAAATTTTATGAATCTAAGTAAAAATATAAGCAAGATAAAGGATTTGGTTGATATCGCATAAGAATAACAGGGAACATATTTTAGTGTTTCTCCACAACCATTTAAAAATAGTAATTTAAAAAAAAATAAAAAGAGGTAAAAAGTAATTTTAAAACTCGAAATAGGCTACTAATATTTTAATTATTTAAAATGTTTGAATTAAAATTGTTAAATTTGCAAAAAAAAAATCAATTGAAAAAAGGCAAAAACCCATTCTTGACCTTTTTGAAACCCCATAAAACCGTTCCAATAACCTGATTATGCTGGTTTGCGAACTCATGATAATAGATATGGTCTCACACCTCTATACCAGAAGTGTGGGTAAAATGGCATATAACTGGTGGGAAAGTGGTAACAAAGGATTGGTTACTGTGGGAATCGTAAATGGCCCTAATCAACAGGGGACAAACTATCCTATCATTATAGCACTCTAGATCTATAGAGAGAGCAATAATTTATGTATCTATAAAGAGAGAAAGTTTCCTCTATTTGGGCCTGATGATGATCAGCATGTCTGGTCAAAATCGATTGCCATTTTCCATCTTTTCATCTACCGTCTATATTCATTGCAATATAAGTGTAAATATATTTTTGAGTGTTGTAGACGTTTGTTTTTTATTTTAGATATATTTTTAACAACTATTTAAAGAACCAAGAAGTAGTTTGATATAATTAATAAAAACCAAAAATAAAGAATGATAAATCTAATCTATCTATTTAAATTCCATTCAATTTACGGATGTGGGGATCAATAAATTACGAGGTAAATTAAGAATAACTGAAACTTTTATTTCACAATACGTTGGTAGGTACCGAAATATTAACTAATGCTGTGGGTAGAATTCCATTTTTGTTATATCAAACAAATATAAAACACATGGATTACAAAACTAAAAATATAAGTTCACAAACTAACAATATAAATCGAGTCCATACTGAGGGTAATGTTAATTGCTGCTGTAATTTTTTTGGGAATACTTTTATAAATCACATCAATATTAATATAAGACACATATGCAACAGAATTAGAACATTATAGTAGTATGGTAAAATTTAAAACATTCGTATATGTAAAAATTGTCTTTGTAACAAATAGCTAAACAATTACTCTTTGCTGTTTCAATGCTCTCTGGTGGTGCAGGAAGCTTGTTCTGTCTCCAAAACTTCCTCACTCAGCCTCTGCTTTGTATGCCAAGTGATTCAGTGGGATGTAACAATGATTCTGGGAGTGTAGAATGATTGTGGCGCGATCTTGTAGTCTTGTTACTGACTAAGGCCGACATTTTCCTTAGACAGGACTGTTAATTAATAGCCCAACAGCCAATGGTATCTAGGGACCTATAGTTTAAAGTGGGATCTGAACCACAATTTAGACCTCATATATACGAATTGGTCTAATCATGAGGATGGTCCTAAAATACTTTTCTTTAAAGAGTTCAAAACAAAAACAGCAATTACTTGGAGACAGAACAATGTTAACTCCTTGATTGTTACCAATAACGCGTTTTTATTGTTGTACACAATGTATTGAATCTTGAATTCTTGGAATCGGAACGTAGCCTCGTCGTTGCCGGACGCGCCGAATTAATTGTTATCTGCTCAGATAAAACGTTTCTTTTCTATTGTCTAGTATCTACCCTGGAATATTCTTGTTTGGAGATACCCAATTGTTTAATAGCAATATTTTAAGTTTATAACGAGATAACGTACTGTGTACAACTATATCTTTCCAGTTGTGTAAAAACGGTTTATGTTTTAAATAAAATTCTGATTTGACATTTCAAAAAATTAAGTGGCAAAAAGACCAGAAAAATAAAAAGATAAAAGAAGAAAAAATCTGAGGAAATATTATAAATAATTTACTACTTAAAAAATAAATATTTCCCAATATGTTTTAACTACTGCAATTCCTGTGTTTTCATTTGGGGCCTGGTAATCGTGGGAAAGGGGGGAGGGGGGTTCAGGGATAGCATGATGTTGGAAAGTAGCCGGGGCAGCAAATTTGGTCTTTGCACGGGTGCTAAAAAGCTCAAGAGCCACCCCTGCATGTAATATGTGTTAAAAAATAAGACTGAAATTATTGCCCTGCTCCACATTTTTGTCTACAGACAAAGTCAATGGTGATACTATTACTTTGAAGAATTGTATAAGCTTGATCATTAAATGCTTGGTCCTCAGGTACTGGACAGTAACTGCAAAAATAAGGGCAGAAAAATATTGGGCCAAGGAACGCCCAAATGTAAAATCCGGCCCTGAAACGAAGGGGCAGGGATGCATCAAGACTTGTATTTTGTGAAGTGACATTAACAATCGACCCTTAGTGTTACTCTCCTTAATACTCTCTTGAACAGTTTAAAATATGAGAGTTATAATGAGGGCCTGAATACCAACTCTAGATCTGTAAGAAGCAACTTTCAAAATCAGCACTCTGACGGTGTTGGTTCCCAAATGGCAGCCGCGCCAGCAGAACGGACATTCAACTACAAGGAGCCCACCACTGATGCTAAGAGCAGCCTTTTGTTTGGTTTAAGAGAGAGAGAGAGCACAAGTATGGCGAGGGACTTTAAGGAGCAATATGAGATGCAAAGTCTGCGAGTGCCAACCACCGATGCGAGAGATGTAACGTTACCTCAACCTAAAGCTTCTCCCAATTTCTTTACCTTACATCACACAATTACCCATGCATACATAGATATTTTAAGCACCCACAGAAATATTAATATTTTCTCTTGAACAAATCGTTGGTTTCGACGGAGGACTTACCGTTGTGTCTGGCCCACCTCAGGGCCTCCCGCCACAGCTCTATCTCCGGCACTTTGAGGGCATCTTGCTCCAGGATCCTGATGAATCCTTCTTCGCTGAGTCCGAGGAATGTCGGGCTGGCCAGGACGCGGTCTGTCTCGTGTCGCAGGATCTGCCAACAATCACAAAGCAAAAGTAGTTAGGCCTATTAGTTTTTTGCCGCTTTTATGTCTCTATAGGTAAGTTACAAACAAAACTACTAGGCCTAATACCTAGTCTATCTTAAAAGGACAATCAATGGCCCCTATCTTAAAAGAACAATCAACGGCCCAAAATTACATTTTAAGATCTATATTTTGTATTTTAATCAACTAAAACTTTTGTTGATGTTACCTGAAGGTTGGAACGCTTTCATCAGTTACAAAGACACTGATACGTAGAAGCCCTCTAGTCTGGCCTCGGATGGTTCGCCCCCCAGGTAATCTGGCTGCGGGCTTCCGGGAATGAAATGTTTAGCCCCGGTCGTTTCCCACGAAAAAAAATAGACAGTCAACTTGACCCATATTATATTACTAAAATATATCAGTTCAATTAAAAATGTCGGTACTATTCGGTTTCGGATGTCTTCTAAAACTTTGTGTTATAGTTCTATTTTTGTTGTGTGGTTGCAGCCTGATCGTTGATGAAACGGAAGTTAGGTCACTAGACATATTCTGTCGCTTTTATGTTCCCATTTAACGTTGGGGCCTTCATTGACAGAAGACCAATATTGTTGTCTATTAAACACAGGTACATCGCTAGCGACCGCTTGTCCATTTCAGATCGTCGGTGCTACAACTTCTGAGAGGAAGCAAATCATGATGGTAAAAAAGTTGATACATACATACATTGGTCCATTTAACAAGTATGATACTCTTCATTGTGAAATACATCCTAATAGTTCATTGTTGGAACAAACACATAATACAGGTCTCTATTTAACCCATTAAATAAACCGCTGGTTAATCCGGCCGGGGGTGCGGTCCCCTGGTGGCTGGATTTAAAGGCTTCTACTGTAAACAAAGCTATAACTACCACAAAACTGCACTTCTTTCTAAAATTGTATAACCGAGAGGCGCAAAGGTATAAGTTGAGATGTTTATCGCATGGTAAACAGAACGAAGGTGAGAGCCGGCGAATTCCCACGAGGTTTCAATTTCCAGTCAGATCCTGAACGCCACCAGCTGGATACTCCAGTTATCACCAACAGGTGGTTTAATGCAAAAAGGACAAACTTTTTTAAAAAAAGATCAATTCATAATGCAGTTTTTGGGTGAATGCTCGGATGATGAAGACCAAGAGCTGTCATCCGGCTGACATCAAAATGCATTCGAGGTTATGTTGTTGTTTACAACGACGTGGGGTTTTGGGGGTTGTATCGGAATAACAATGCAGATATGCAACCATCATGGAATGTTAGGAATCAAGTCCCTTCCTGTGGCTATAAATATTGTTTATCCCAGATATGGACAATGCTGGTAAAATTATACTCACCAGGCCTAGTTAAGCCTATCATGAATACAAAAAAATAAAGAAGAACATATCTTATGGACAAAATGGATAGAAAGTTTTGGTCGCCGTAGTAGAGCACTCGACCATGAGAGCGCACAAGACAATAACCTATTAATCAGTTTACATTAAGACTTCACAGATGGTCACCGACAAAGAATCTCTCTCGTCCACACACTACACTCACAAATTAATCTCACCTTTTTCAAAATTTTTTGAAAAAGTAATGGCTAATCAGTTTATAGATTTCTTGGAAGTAAATAGTTTACTTGATGATGACCAACATGGTTTCAGATCAGGTAAATCTGTTATTAGTACTGAATACGGATTTACCTTTCCGTCAAAACAGCTCCAAATGGTGTAAGTCTGTGTTACGGCCGTTTCGGCATTACAATGCCATCCTCAGACATTAATAAATTCAGCTGAAGTAGCCTCGTCATACATTAAAAGTAAAAACACATAACACGACACACAGAAATTGACATTTATTAACGCGTACAGGCCTGTCGCACACACGTTGCGCGATACCAGTCGTCATTGCCACTGCGGACACTTCTCGCGAGAGTCGGCTTCTCCAGCAATAATGACCGGTACCGGAAGCTTTGGCCGAAAAACAGTTAAAACACCCAGGTTTGTTTTAAATGTCAAGTCAAATACCTATAATCCGATTTAATTTGGGCATAAGGTACCCGCCCGCCACGACTAAAATTAAAGTCCTCCCGAATAAAGCCCATGATGAGTCAAATTTGCCCGACCACTCAGTTTCACACAATTATCCAAAGTTACCCGAATTTTCGGGTACCCGCAGATCTCTAGTAGAAAGTATCACCTGCCCCAGCACAAATCTATGACGTTACCATATACATGTTGATCACACAGCCAGTTTATTTTAAGATTTTTGAGCAGAAATGGTCAGAGCGCTATTGAGTGTGTTTCTTTTGCAAACCCACACAATAGCGTTGTATCGTTGTATTTTTTCTAATCATCTGACTGTAAAAATAAGTTTATAAGAACACTGCTCTTAGCAAGTCTTTTTTGCAAAGCCCTCACAATTATGGTTTGCTGACTAGAAATAGTATATGAAAAGGCAGATTTTCAGAATAGTGTATTTCTACCATGTGCTACATGTTGTTCCCATGTCCCATTTCAGTTTGTCAACCTTCCTCGTCTCTCCGCCCCCGTGACTCACCTGCGTGATGGTGCTCTTCAGCTCCAGTTCCGTATAACACGCTGGGTTGTTTAGCAGGGAGCAGATGTTCTCCGTCGTCAGCAGAGACATCAGCCGTCTGGCCAGTTTGTTCTTCAGAGTTCCCATCAGGTATTTTTCAGCGACGTAGAGTAGATTGTCTGCCTCATCGAAGGGCAAGCTGGCGGTCGTATCGTGCCCGTAGACATATCTGTGAAGAAGAAGAAGAATCAACGGGGAGACAATTTAGTAGTTTCATCCAGTGGTGGCTGGTGAGTAGGAATGGTCGGAGGCTCTTTGTTATTTTATTATGATTTATCATTAAGAAAATTTACAGACAAATTGATTGATTAGCAAAACAACATCAACTAATTACAACAGTTGTATAGGCCTACAAAATTAACTACCTAAATTTCAAACTGACCTAATTTTATTTGATCTGATTTTAAAGAAAATTATAGTCTTTTCCATTTTTTCGCTTCGTTTCCAATGATGTTTCCCACTATGCTAAACGGCTATTTATTTTTGTCTTACACACATTACAACACGGGGACCAATAAATTAATAATAAAAATAACTCAATAGCACACTATTACCTATTCCATCAACATAATCACTAAAACTGTGATCACACTAGTAAACACACAATCCCACAATCACGTAAATTACTAAATAAATAAAATTGCTTAATAGCGACAGGAACATGATTAGGCCTAACCTAAACCATGTTTGAAAAATATATTTGATATGTAATTGATGTTGATGTTAGATTGGTTGTTAACAGATTAGATGTTGACAAAACTTACAGGTTTTTGCGCACAAACACATAAACAATCGTTTAATTAACACAAGCATGCAGAACTATTTCAAATCACATTTTAAGACGATCGCCAACAACGATCGCTAATGTCCACCTCCACAAAATTTGTTCTAGCACGGTAGTGCACAAGAGACGGATGTCATTCTGCATAAGATGAAACTTATTTACCGTTTAGATTGATTTTCATTGATTTTTAAAAGATCATAGATAGTGTTAGTTATCGTCTTGGTTATAAAACAAACATTTTAAGAGTCAAATTACTAGCTTCGTGTATTTTGGAGATAGGTAGAGTTATATCGTACTCTTCATGTAATACAACACACAACATGTTGTAATACAAACATGTAATAAAAATTACTGTGTTTTAATTATGAACATGTGGCAACACCGAGAGAAGACAGGCAGTGCAACTACGGGTGGGCAGTGACGCAAGTCTCGAATTTGCAGCCACATCAACGCAGATGTCCTGCTGCTGCTTGCGGCTTGTGTGTACCACACCTTTTGACTACATACACTGCTCAATCGTCGCTGCAGAAGGAAGTTGCGTCGACGCATGTGCAAAACGCTCGTGTGAACTGAGAACGCCGACGCTGAAGCTTGCAGCCACATCGACGCAGCATCATGGCCGCTGCAATGCCTTCTGTGTGAACCATTCCATTTGATTATACACACTGCTCAAACGCCGTCGCAAGATGATGCTGCGTCGACTCAGACCCAAGAGGCTCATGTGTACCAGGCCATAGGAAACGTAACATGAATTGGAAACGACTCATGACTGTTGAACGATTGATTACTTGTAATATGTAATGAAACATCTTTTGCCAGCTGCTAACATTGTAAACAACAAATACGTATTTTAGCAATAGTTTTAACCCATTAAGGAAGTAGTATACTTGATTCTGAACAGCCCTTCAGGAGGCAGTTAAAATCAGCTGTTTTTCAGGTGATTGGTAAAACTTTTGTAAAATTATTATTAATAGGGATAAACTAATATTTTTTTTTTATTTTGTAGAAAACTTTTTGTTCTTTAAAAAAAGTATATAATTATTGTGCTCATGAAAAAATAAAATTTTATTAAAAAAAATATACAAAATTTTTTTTATAAATTTTAAAATTTCAAAAGCAACGTGAAATAAAAAATATTTTGAACTTTATAATCCATCAAAACTATATATTTTCTGAAACTTCAAACTATTTTTTACATGGAAACAGAAAATTACCCTTACATCTATAAAAATGAACATGCAATAAAATGTTTTGTGATTACTTACAATTATGCATTTTGATGCGACTTCGCCAACAATTGGTTGTCATGGAAAATTACAAACTTCAAAAACACTTCATCATTATTAGTTAGGCCTACCTTACTGTAATTATATTGATCAAACTCCTCTTCAAATTCTTCAAATAATCTCGGTGATAGCCGAGACAGACTTGGTGATCGCCGAGACTCATAATTAGAAGGACTAGGCCTAGGCCTAAATTCAAGGAAGTCCACCGGCCGTTCATTTTTATCACCGTGGTGAACAATTATGTCAACAACACTTTCGTCACTGCACGTTTCAGAATCGAACTCATAATCACTGTCTAAATAAAGATCTACCTCGGAAGAACGTAAATTTTCACGATCCATAATAAAAACATAACCAAAACAAACACTCGGTAAGCGGTGGGAGGTTTCGTCTGCCGCCAAACGTCAAAACGAACAGATGACGCTTTACAATAATTGAAACAAGAAATCAACAGGTTAGCCAACAGACCAAAACAATATATTATTCGTCAGTTCAGACATTCACGAAGGACATGGCAACACTATCTGTCGGAAAACTTTGGAACTACGTCGATAATTACGACGCAAAGTACACATCGAGTAGGACTCGTGTGTCGGCGTTCAGTCCACTCGGAGCGGCATCGAGTCAGACTTGTGTGTCTTCCGCAATGGGTTAAGGTTATGAGTGATTACTGTTAATTGATTTCGTTGAGGTAAATTATATATTTCAACAAGTTTATAAATGTGAGTGCAAATCAGAGAAAAGTTCCTGGGTTGGTTACACATGCGTTCTTGTGGGATAAAGGTCAATAGGCCTACTGTAAGGACATTTTTTGTTTGAGTCATAAAATTTGGTTAGTTGCTAATTAACTTTAGTAGGCCTAATTAGGGCCTAATATTTTGTTATTCTCCAAATAATTCTAGATAAAAAGTACATATTGGAATTTAGATTATGTGTGTCTAAAATTATTTTCAGGGGGCTGCAAAGTTACAAAAAATAATTGCTTTGACCTTTTATTCAGCAGTGTCCAGAATGTGTCCGTTTATATATCGGGCACGGCAACTTGACTGTCCCAACACTTGCAGCAACTCACCTCAGCAGTGTCGTGAACGTGTCTGGGTATATATCAGGCACGGTGACTTGTCCTGTCACAACACTTGCAGTTGCAGCAACTCACCTCAGCAGTGTCCTGAACGTGTCTGGGTATATATCAGGCACGGTGACTTGTCCTGTCACAACACTTGCAGTTGCAGCAACTCACCTCAGCAGTGTCCTGAATGTGTCTGGGTATATATCAGGCACAGTGACTTGTCCTGTCACAACACTTGCAGTTGCAGCAACTCACCTCAGCAGAGTCCTGAATGTGTCCGGGTATATATCATGCACTGCGGCTTGTCCTGTCACAACACTTGCAGTTGCAGCAACTCACCTCAGCAGAGTCCTGAATGTGTCCGGGTATATATCGGGTACAGCGACTTGTCCTTTCTCCGCCAACTTGCTGTCTTCTAGTTCCAGCCTCAGCACAACACTGTGGGCCATCAGCATCTCTTTGACCACTCCGATCTTTTCCTGTTACATTGATTAAACCTTATTTCAAACTGAAAGTAACCTGATATATCAAACTATGAGTAAGCCTATTGTATATTAGAATATACAGCATGTGAACCATAAATGTGAACTTTAATGTACCGTATTCCTCAATGATTTAACCAAATTTCACCTGGTTGTTCATTATTAAGTAATAACAAACAGGTAATACAATACTATTCTCATAAAATTTTCCTCTATAAGAAAATCATGTAAACAATTTTTTAAAGAACTGGCTATAGGCCTACTAACTGTTCCCTGCCTTTGTATTTTAAAATGCCTGATGTTTGTTAGGAATAATTTTGAAAATGTAATTAAAACACAGCATTTAAGCATCATTATGAAATAAGATTTCAAAACAACTTCCAGTACCCAAGACACCACCTGACATTATCTCAAAAGAGACCGCAATAAATATATGGGAAGAAAACATTTTAACAGACTACCTAATGAGTTAAAGGAAATAATTAACGAAAACTGTTTAAGAAATGACTTAAAGATTTTTTAATTAGAAAAATGCATTATTCAGTTGACTTATTTTTAAATGATAAATTCTAAACAGGTCTTAAATTTTTCTGTCCCACTCCCACTGTAATTCTGTTTTGTTGTTTAGGATTAATTAAGAATATTTTACACTGACAATGTCATCTGTTCTGAACTAGCTTTGATAGTTGTAAAAGAATGTTCTTATGACAATAAAGTTATTCTTATTCATCGGGATTTGTAGCAGATAGCTGGTTTAAATATTACAAATATGGATGAAGTGGAGTCTAGCTGTGAGCCTTCGTTTGTATTTTGTATTTTGTGTCTATCTACGCCAGTGGCATTTTTTAATGTTTTGACGGGGAATGGTCCAAACCCCAGTCTTGTTACTATCTAACATCGACCAGTTGTTAGAAAGCATCATTAATTAATAGCCCAATGACAAATGGCCACTGGGTCCGGAATCGATCCTTTAAAAAGCTACTAACTTTCCTCAGAATCGAACCGGCAACCTTCGGATTCAAAGGCGAGCACTATAACCACTCAGCTACCCAGCCAGTTAAATCTTTTTCGTTATCTTCGCAAATAAGCCATTTTGTGTGGCTATATTGAGCTAGTGGTAGTCAAGAGATTCTCTGAAATTAAGATACAAAACTCTTTTGGTGCATTTCACACATCATTGGTATTGCCGCTAAACATAACACAGGTACAGCTTAGAGACTGGTAGTTGGAAAGTGAATGTTTCCATCTTGTCGTTCCTTTTTTCTTTGATTGAATTTTCTTCCGTTTCTTCAATCATACCGAGAGAGGTCGTGACAAAACTGCATGATAATGCAAATGTTATACTGTCAAGAACTGTGAGCATAATCGATAAAAACGCTGAAGGCACTGAAACGCAAATACTGTATTAATTTTTTGGTTTCATCTGTTTGTATAAAGAGAATTTTATCTAACAAAATTTGACAGAACAACTTATTAAGAAAGTGACATACACAGTAAAAAATTGGTTATCAAAGACATTTTTTGAACCATGTTAGAATTTAAATTTTATGTTAACAATTGCTATGTAGACCCATGTATTTTAAACCTATGCAAGAAAAGCATTATCATTATTACTAACCAGAGTTTACTGTATAATTTATTGGGGTTCCAAACTTAATTATTCCAACTTAACAATTGTACTGAATCTAAAAATGTATTGTAGCCTAACTTACTGAATATTAAATATTATTTCCGTTATGATCATTTTGTTTGCTTTAGTCACACACTACCAACTATCCTGGGACCAGGATTGAATAAAAAAATTTAAGAGTAATTATAAAATTAATGGCCAATTTGAGAAAGGTAAAGAATATTAAAAAAAAATTCAAATACAAGTTAATTTGTTAGTAGTTCAAAGTAAATGAACTACAGAATAAAACCTTACACATAGCAGAGCGTAAAAATTTTATTTAAGACTGATTTTCCTGATTTCATTACAGGGATAAACACAGAATTTTCCCCTCGCTCACGTTTTTTTTTTCTTGATAAAAATTGATAAAAAAAATTTTAAGTCAAAAGTTATAAGCTAAATGCTGAAGGTAAATGAAATTACTAACACCTACATAAGTTAAAATGAGTTTATATTGATTATTGTGTTCTTTAGACCAGAAAATGTGCCTTATTTTCATTTCAATCTAAAAAAACTCACTTAAACTTTCCATATTTTGATAGATTATTTATTATTTTTATTTTAAAATATAATAAAATGTAGTAGAGTATAAACTTTCAATTAATATAAATTTTTTTTAAATTTGATTTTTTTAATATAAAAAATGTGATTGTGAGCGAGGGGGAAAAACGCCGTGGGCGAGGGGAATCGCCGTGAGCGAAGGGGAACTAATAAATAATAAATTAAAAACTAATAAGTAAATAAATTGTATCAATTAACAATGCAAGGTGAAGTAATAATAAACTGTATTATTACGATGATAATAGCAAAGGGATTTCCTTTATTCACGACTCATCCGTGAGCGGGGGAAACGTGAGCGAAGAGAAAATTTTGAAGGTCTTTAGTTTTTGCCCCGACTATACCGGCAGTATTGCGCAACCCGTTGTTTGAGGTTATACCGGCTTCATAATAAGTTCTAAAACTACCATTGCTAGTTTTGCTGTTATAATTATAAATGAGTTATGAGGAGTGAGCGAGGGGAACAGCAATTGATGTACGCACGATTTCTTAACTGAAATGTGATAATTACTACCTAAATATGACGATTATGATGCTGCCATCCACAAAACGTCTTTCACGTAACTTCTTCCGAGCGCTACTGACATTGACAGGAACGGGAGAAACGAAACGGTCTACGGCGATTTGGCGGCAAATTCAAAACATCGCTATACTTTTATTGGTCTTGTAGAGACACGGAAATAATGGCGAATTATTTTGAAATCGATCTGATTTCAATAATATTATTACTTTATTTCAAAATATAACTGTTATATGATAATCATGGGAATTTTAAATAGTTATTTTTTGTAAATTTGCATGGCTTTTTTCAACTGAGAACTTAGACTCTGAGGCATGGAGACAGTGAGCGAGGGGAAAAATTAGACATATATTGTTTTTTTTTTTACATTTATTTTCATTCATTAATTTTATTTAAAGCAAGATCATGTTTAATAATATACTTACCATTTCTACAAAGCTTCATTTGCATGAAAACAATTATTTTAGTATTTTTTTTCCTGCAGAGACTCAAATTGGCCATTAATTTGATAATGACCCTTAAGAGCCCTTTTAACACTCACAAGAGAATCAGTTTTACCTTTGACTATGTACACTAATGTGAGTAGACTTCTCATAGCATAGGCTAGGCGTGTGTGAAGCATATTGACGGTGGTGCGATCTCGTGCGGCATACATTACAGTAACGTAACATATGAAAGATAAATCAGTATTAAAACTCTTCTCAACCAAGGATGAAACATTTTATAACTGAAAGTTATGTTTATGTTTTGGTAAAGTGTTTTTGCAGCACTGTAAATTCAGCTGAATAATAACAAGATCGATGGCAGCGACTCTGGTGCCGCGTACACCGAACTTCCAAATTGTTGCCTCAAACTTAATGCATTGGATGAGAGTTCTATTCACGTTAGTGTACATAGTCAATGGTTCTATCTACAACAGGTAAAACTTATGGCTAGAAATGTAAATGGTAGCGCATTACCGGTTCAACGAGGTTTTTATTCCCCACCATGAAGAAAAAGTCATATTTAAGTTTTGACGAAAACAGAAATGAGATGTAATCCGGGTCTTCAGCTGGGCCCTCTGTAGACATCTAAAACACAATTAAGGAGTCTCAAAGCCAAGAGTACAAGTGACAAGAAGTGAATTTGAAGAAAACAGTCATTAAAGTTTTAATTGAATCCATAATTAACAGTTATTAACAGAAAAGTCTATAATTTGTGTTAAAACAATCTACTGTTACCAAACAACCCCAAAACTAAGGTTTAGGTATTTTTATTTGAACAGAATTTTTTATATAAATTATACATTAAAACCACTTGTACCCCTTGCCAACTTAGTTACTAAGCACCTGCAAAATGAATCCTCCCAGGAGGTTGGAGGCCAAGGGGTACAACTGGTTCAGGCTTGGATGTCAAGGAGGACAAGTAGGCCTATTTATTGTTATTTCACATAGTTTACTATTGTTAGTATTTTCTTTATCTGTGATATTATACTTAGGCCTAAAAATTTTGTGATACGGTATTAATTTTAAGTAGGTGAACAGAAATCCTCATAGTCACTCTTGAAATGATAGGCTATGGTAACTGATAATTATCCAGATGGAAATGTAGCCAGCCATTTTGTCCTGCACTCAAATTATTTATAAGCCTAATATAATGGCATGTGATGAAATCGATTGCAGTAGTGTATTGTTGAAAGATTGAATAAATGACTATTCATTGCACGGAGAACAAGTGACACTTCTATATAAAAAAATTTTAATGACTATTATTTTTAGCCTCTGGGTACCTAAAAACAAAAAAGTAACATGGTTCCGGGCTTAGGTCTTACCATGAGACCTACAGTAATAGCTTATTCCCAATGGGAAATTCGCTAAAACTATAAGTATTACAAACTTGAGGCGAGTGAGCGTAGCAAACGAGCTAAATTTGACCTCAAGTAAGCCTTGGGAACGAGTTTACCTGAAGGGCAAATTAGTTGGTTTTACATTGTAATTTCAGTACCGTTGCGAAGCACGGTTAAGCCAGCTAGTACACTTTAACACGTTGAGTGCTGAAAATCAATATAATTGCGTACCAAAATTGCGGAAATATATTTTTTGTTTAATTACTAGGTGATTGCTTGAATGTTGCTAAAAAGTCGTCAGAAGTTGTCTAGTCGTCCATTTTCGGTCAAATTTCATGACGTCATTTCCGGTACGTTAATTAACGTAGTCCGCCGGTGGTGCCGGCGATTGTCACTTATAACTGTCAGAACTCTTGTCGGAGCCGTTTTCATCATTAGAATACACATTCTCCAACAATTCGTCATCTTTACCCTGCTTCATTTCACGAATAAAACCTAAAACAACCATAGAAAACATAGTGTGAACCCAATCACTTCGTACGCTACGCGTCCTTAGGGGGGACCGGCAAATGATCATCTGCGAACCAAGCTAGTACTGCACCAATTTGCAGCGAGCAATATAACCTCACCCGACAGTGGCTAAAAGGCCACAATAAACGAATAAACCAATGTAACAATATCCGGGAGTAATGCGTAATATTACGCACGCCGCTGCACGCAAAGCTGCTCTCCCCACTCCTTAAAAAATGGCGGACCGGGAAACGAAATACGCCGAAGTGAACACATGGACTGGCACAACAGGCGGTGAGCGAATCAACTTCTCCCGTAAATGGCTAAGCCCATACTGAACCATTATGTTTCGGGCAGGAACGCTACGTAAATTAACGTAGGCCGCTGCCCGCGCCACTGTGGCACTACGTTAATTAACGTACCCCGCACTCAACGTGTTAAAACAGAAAGATGGGCCTAAAAAAGTTTCAACCATTAAAGTACAGTAGTAAAACAATTTTTAGTAAATTGACAAAGTGCCGCCCCTAAAAACTTTGCCACTGCAGGCTACAGCCTTTTCAGCTTATTTAGAAATATGGCCCTGTCACTAGCGGGTGGGGTCATTGTGAGCCTGGCAGACATCACTGCTGGTTACCGGCAGAGGAGCAATGCTGAAAAAAACCTATCCTGTAAACCAGGACATGAATTGAACGTACTTCTTAACCCCTGAAGACTTAAACTTGCCTCAGTATTCCCTGTTATGGACAAACTTTTAGGATCTATTTATTTTAATGTACAAACATGTTTTTAAGTAGATTAATTTTGGTTCCATGCCCTTCATATGTATAGGCCTATATGTAGTCCCAGGTTAATATATACAAACATACACATTCAAACTTTTAAGATAGCGTTACCTATAGAGAGGTACATGTAGCAAACTATTAAACTAGGAATAAACGATTACTAAGATTAGGCCTATTTAAGGAAATTGATTGTGAAACAGTGCTTGAAATAGGGGCATATACTGTTTAGGACAAAAGCTTACTGCGCTTTCGGGCTAAGAAGACTCTTATTTCTTTTGCCAAAAACCCTCTTCTCAATAACACTGTCTTAGAAACCCCGGCCTGTGAAGCCTTTTATAGATAAGTTCAAATCAATTTTAAAGAATTGTTTAGAGTAAGCCTATTATTAATTAAAGCATTTCATGATTCTAGCATTCCTTTTAAAAAACTAGGCCTATTTAATCACTAACACAATTTTTGCAAACAATTTTTTCTTTCTCTTAACTGAAAATTCCTGTTTAAGACCCACCAACATAACTTCCTAGAATCATTGTTATTTTCATTTACACTGACCGAAACCCCTGGTCTCACTGACCGCTATTACTTCTCAAATTACGTCAAGGTCATGGTACTGAATAAACCACTGAACAAACAATATATCATCAAGTAAAGGAAGAGAGGGGAGAAAGCTATGGGGGGATGAACCGTGTCAGGTAAAATGTATTGCTGAAAATTCCCTTTGGGTGCCTTTGGGTTTTGGCAAGTGTTAATAAAACCACTAAGTTAGGCCTTTCTCCAAAGTTGTAGGTTAACGTGATATTGGCATTCTAATAGGCCTAATGGGCCTTTTACACTGACAAACATTAGCTCATCACTAGTTGCGTACAAAACACTGTCTCAATATGAGCCTAATTTTGGTGAAATCTGCTAGGGTCTAGCTCATCTTTGCCAAAGTTTACGAGGCCCACTTGAAAAACCAGACTGTTGGGTACTTCAAGAAAAAGGGACTGTTTACTGAGGCCCAGCACGGGTTTAGAGGAGGAAGATCCACCGTCTCTGCGGTGGCGCAGCTGATCTCCAAGGTTCTTGACTCATTTGAGGCGAAAGATTCAAGGTTAAAACCAATGCTCCCAAAGCTGTACTTGATAACGGTCTATCACGCTCTTTTTCAAAGCCATATCATCTACGGCCTCCTGCTCTGGGGGCATGCATCCGGGTGTAACAGGATCCTAGTGCTCCAGAAAAAGGCTATGCGGATAATTAACTCTGCTGGTCCCAGAGATCATTGCAAGCCAATCTTTGCTGGGTTGCGAATCCTGACTATTTAAGGCCAGTATGTTTTGAGCAGCGTGCGGTATGTCAGGCATAACCTGGAAGGATTTACAAGGAGAGCTGACATCCATCTCCATAACACCCGCAGAAACAACGACCTGGACATACCTTACTATTGCCTCAACAAGAGAAAGTACTCCTTCCGTTTTTGCTCTTCGCCTTTACAATGCCATCCCTGCCAGATTCAGGGAGCTAAAAAATGAGCCACAGTTCAATGCTAGAATGAGGGATTGGCTCGCAAGAAACCCCTTGTATTCTTTTAAAGAATCTTTTGAGGCAAGCCGGGACATGACTGTCTAGCCGCCGCCATCTTAGTTATGTTGTAAATATTAATTGACGCTGTCTATCCAGCCTGCTGGTCAACGACGAAGAAGAAGGTATCCAAGGTATGTGAGCCGTAAGCCTAGGGCTGTAGAAAAACGGACCATATCAAATTTGAGCAAGCTGGGGTAGGCCTATGTGGTAGAAACAAAATTTTTAATGGTAGCAAACTTCTAATTATGTATGTATGGCATTACAAAAAATATGATAATAAGCCTATTAAGCCCATAGGACATTTTATGATAGCCTAGTCTTTTAAGGTTGTTGAGATGCACACTCCCTTGAAATGGGCTCTAATAGGCTTAGTGTAGTGAAGACATTTTAGATGAAAACTATATTTTTTTCTGACTAGGCTATGATGAAATGGTGCAATAAGTTAATATGTTTAGGCCCTGTAACCACTTGCTAAACTCAAGGCTAACTAATTTACATTCAGTTTTCACATTACTTACCTTCAAACTTAATACCTACACAACTAAATATAGTTATAAATAAGCCCTACGCCTAAATTTCTACGAATATAAAAAAGTTGTATACTTTAGTGAGTACATAGAAAAGACATCACTATAAGCGTGGGGATAGCGTGGGGATAACGACAACGGAACAACGAAGACAAGAGACGACAAGATAGAACATAACAGAACACACACAAAGTCTACCCCCCCAAACCGGAAAATAAGAATACTTTTTTCCATTATATTGGTCCAAGTTGTTTATTTCATGAAGCTCCATAATTCTTTCAATGGTGCTTTACTCGATCCATTTTTACAACCATTATCAGGTTCTACCATTGACTATCGACACTAAATACTAAATTATTGATATATTCTTAAATTATCGATAGTAAATCTTAAATTTTAGTATCAATAGTCAAAGGCTCTAGGTAAAGAAGATCGTGGGGTCTCATAATAGCTACGCTCATAGCAACTACAATTTGAATGTTGACATCTATATAGTTAAAACACAAAGTTAAAAAACCTTTGGACACTTCGTCTGTGACTTCTATTGGACCGATTTACATGCGGGTTGTACCAAAATAAACGTTTTCGGTTCTATATTAGCAGGTTTTATTTGTATTTCAAAAATATTTACGTTAAATCTGTCAAAAATGAAAAATAAACTTGTCTTATGGAGATTTAACATGGGGAAAAAACCAACATTTTCAATCCTTTGGACAGTTCGTCTGAGACTTCTACTGGACCGATTTACATGCGGGTTGTACCAAAATAAACATTTTCGGTTCTATATTAGCAGGTTTTATTCGTATTTCAAAAATATTTACGTTAAATCGGTCAAAAATTAAAAATAAACTTTTCTTATGGAGATTTAACATGGGGAAAAAAGCCAACATTTTCAATCCTTTGGACAGTTCGTCTGGAGACTTC
>JAQYXR010000485.1:0-83278 GCA_030545055.2 Neoaliturus tenellus | reverse complement strand
ATAAAAATTATTCACTGGAACATCTGCTTAATCACACGTGTACATCTAAAAATCTTCTCCCATTAGATTAACATTGGAACTTTAAGGTCCAATATGGGGCGAAGCCCAGGTAACTTTATAAAATTCTGGTATTTTTCCTTGCGTCCTTGGCCCTCAAGCTTTAAAATGAGCCATCATACGTTACCCTATCTTTCTTCTAACTCGAGATATTTCGTGGGGACCGATTCGCTTACGGAATTATTATATACTAGAGATCGCCTCCTGATCGAAATTCGATCAAAATTTCAGTTTATCTAGCCCCAAGAAGCTTAAAAACATTTTAGAACTAAAACATCTGTTCTTACTAATTTTCTAGCAAATGTTTTTACACAGCTGTCTTAATGATTCATTCAAATCTCCTTTCTCCATAAGATTAACATTGGAACTTTGAAAGCCTGTGGGGCACAGCCCTGGAGTCCGGTGTGAATTAGAATGTGTTTCTGCTCATCTACAGGACTATAACTTTCTAACGGTATGGTATGCGCGGATTTATCCTACGATGCACACGAGCTGAGAAAAAAAGGAGGAAATGAAACATGCTTGCGTATTAATATATAGATAGATATCCTTGCGGTTTGAAATACATCATTACTTTTTTTGTTGTATGCGAACTTTAGGGTAAACATTACAAATAGTCTATATGTAATAAACTTGTCACTAGCTTGTACATTATAAAATTATTCTACATTATACAAAATAATTCTGGTTGAGTGCCAATCTATAGTTTTTGTAAACTTTGATTCAATTCCTTTTACTTACTCACCTAAACTTGGTTTATAGTTACGACTTTATTAACTTAACGGCACTTTTATCATTGAACAAAACACGGTGTAAAAGATGTTCTCTTTCTTAAATGATATACAATAAGATAGAACTATGTACGACAGTAAAGCATAAGCCTTAAAAATATGAAAATATTCATTCAAATGATTTAAGTTTACGAGTTGTGTTTTGCTACAATCACAGACTTAGTCTGTGCTACAATTGAAATAGCTCTAATACCGCCAGACATCCGCGGTAAAGTTGAGCCATAAAATTAATACGAATGTGAGTTGGTGCCCAATGCGGGTGATGCAATTTCTTTAACTTAAGCAATAACGGTGTTCCGCATTGGAAAATACTTGGTATACATTTTTATCTATTGCTTAGTTTAACTCTAATCCATATAGGAACTAGATTATATCAATGAAAGGTTATACAGTATTTGTTTTATTTATAGAGATATATGATTTTTTAAAATTACATTGTTATAAGTATTATTTAATTTACCATAGAAAAATATTGATGTATTGAATAGTTTAAATTAGGAATGTGCATATAACGCCTTACATATAGAAGTTCTATGTATATGTGTAAATAATCAATATATCTTATTCTATTATTGACTCTTTCATTTTGAGTTATTTTTTGTATCATTTAGATGAATTTTAATTAAGTTAAATATCTGCAGCCCGTCTGTAATTCTTTTGTAATCTTGGACATACATTTCGTTTGATTCTTCTTCTTATTCTTATTTTAATGTTTAGCGTGAACGATAACGATTGCGTTTTGATCCGTCAAAATTAGTTAGTCTAGAAGTAGAAGATTTCAAATGAATCACACACGATAGACTGCAGGTATTTGACATTTTTATTATCTTCATCTTAAAAAATGACACTTTGTACAACAAATTGTCTTAAAATTACTATGGTTTTATAAGAATTGTCTGTGATCCCGTAAAAAATGTCCGGTAATTTTTAAGATGACTGTTCATCAAATTTATAAAATTGTGATACTCTCTGTTTTATTTGATACAGCAATTTCTCAACGCCCTGGTCATATATTAACCTTAACTTTATTTTTTGCATTAAAAATGTAGAAGACAAATATTTAAAAATAATTACATCTAACGTGCACGATTAAGGTCCTATTTAAAATCTAATTAATTTTTGGAACACACAAAAGAGCTAAAACTACTTTTAAAAACTTATAAGACAAATAAATATTGAAATAGAAATTTTTTTATAACGAAAAATAATAAAAGTGCATATACTGCAATAAATTATTTCCGTTTCTACAGTAAACCGATTGATAATCTTTCGTTTATTTTATTTCTCAACTCTACTTAAAAATATTAAATTTGTTTTACGTTAAACGTAAAGCATCGGGTCTCTTTATCCAAGCTGCTAGGTTAATGTTTTATTACAAAAAACTGCATTGCTTTACCTAGACAAATCCTTAAATTTAAATAAACAATTTCTTTGTTTTTATAGTGGTTTTCATCACTAGGATGAAAAGTTGCTCTTTTTGGTGCGCAACTGGGTTTTAAAAACGAGCACAGCCGATTTAGAAAAAAAATGATTAAGCACCAAAAAGACACTTTTGCTCCGAGTGACGAACAACGTTCTATCTTAATAATGCGGAATTACACTTTTAATTGTTAAAAATATTAACTATTAACGTTGTATTTTCGAGGTTATATTTACAAAGCAAGTACATTGGTAATATATAGTGTTTAAATTACTGTTATTTACAACAATGCTTTTTATAACGTTCGAATTTCACTATTCTGCATAGAAAATTAATAAATAACACTTAGCAAACAGCTGACTTTTCAGTCATAGGACTTAAAAAATATTCCAGCTGATTTTTCAGTCATAGGATAAAAAATAAACGTTCTAGGTACCATTGAGTGAACATATAACTGGCTGATTTTGTGTAGAATGATAAAAATTCCTTTTTGGCAGAACTCTATCCGTAGAATCAAAAGCATAGCTTATTGATCCTCTTACATTTGACGATGAAATATTTCAATTTATTGCTCCCATATCGGACTTTCTTCAAAACTTCTTTAAAGGTACTTCGGAAACATTCAATAGACATTGTAAGGTAGAAAGGTTCTTTTCGGTGTCAAAGGTGAAAGCTCTACTAAAGCTTTACAAAGGAACTCCTTCGAAGCAATACGTCTATTGAGAAGCTATTCCTGAAATTCTGTGAACTACCAATTTATTTAATGTCACTAAACAAAATTTTGATATTCCGATTCTATTAAGACTCTAGGGGTCAGTATCTCTAAAATAAAAAATTGGCAAAATGTTTTGAGTCAAAAACCTAAACTTTTAAAGGCAGGCAGGGTTTTTTTTGTATTTGGTAATACATCAGAGTCATCCAATCAAAACTCAAGTACCCACAATTGTGACAACCTACAAACTGTAGTAAAACTAAATTTTACCAGGCGAACTTCTTCCAATTGTAATTAGGGCCTATAAGAAAAAAAAAATCAAACGTTCCATTGGAAAGTTATTGAGAATGCAGGTCTGCTGCCATGGGTTTAAAATTTAGGTCCTTTAGGACGTTTAAAATGATGTATGATGTGACATGGGCCGAAGAAGTTTTAATTTACACTCCCTTTAAGGGATGTCCCACCTGGAAGTCTTACAGAAATATGCTTTGACCCTTGTCACATCATACATAGTTTCAAACGTCTTTGCATTTGGAGTAATAAGCTACAAACCCGACGTCAAAAGGTTGAGTATTAAGAAAGTTATTGCATTTTAAGTTTTACCCATATAATCTTAATGGAAACTTTGTATGCCTGCCATTTCGGTCTCGGTCATCCGTTTGAAGTCTGGTTTGCGGCATTGTACTCTGCTAAGTGAGACCTTTAATTTGATACCAAATTTGACCTATGCTGCTATTTAAGAATTTTGACTGACTCCTCGTGGGCCATCCCCCTTAAGGGATAAAAAAGTGATAATAGCTTAAAAGAGTAGATATTTATGGCTATTATTAGTATAAAAAGTTTCATTACTTAATCTATAATGGTAAAAAATTTATTTCACCGTTCCGGGACTTTTCAACCACACTGTATACATAGGCCTATATATGAAAATGAACGAACAGTGTTTTTGGCTTCTGGGGACCTCAAAATGAAAAAATAACATGGTCCCGGGCTTAGGTCTTACCATGGCTACTACCGTAAAAGCGTATTCCCTATAGGGAAATTCGCTAAAAGTAGAAAAAAGGATCTAGTCGGCTCTGTTTTAGAATTTTAATTAAAACTTCCAATTTCAGTTATAACTGTCTAAACTCTTCTGTTTTTCTCTTGTGACAAGTTTTATAGATGCAGAGGTTTACGGGGATGTGTTTTAAAACTAACCAATTAAGTTAGAGATTGGCTGTTAACTTTTCTAAAAGTAAAAAAAAACGGATCTAGTTGGCTATCTTTTTAGAAGTTTTAAATAAAAATTCTTAATTTCAGCTTATAACTTTTTAAAATCATCTGTTTTTCTCGATGCAAATAGAAGGGTTCATTTATAATCCTATTTATAGATATAGATTATCTTCTGCTAAGTTTAGTCTAGAGCTATAAATAAGGTGTCATATTAAAGTAGAATAACGATGCTAAATTTCCTTTGTTACACTTTGGTATATCACTTTAGTAGTTTCATCAAAACTAATGGGAAACTTCAGTTAAAAATCGAGAAAAACAGACGATTTTAGACAGTTATAGCTGAAATTAGAAATTTTATTTAAAAATTATAAATATATAGCCGACTAGATCCTTTTTCTACTTTAAGAAAAATTTAAGAGTCAATCTATATAATAATTAGTTAATTTTAAAACACGATTCCCGTAAACCTCTGCAGCCATCAAACTTGCCTAGCGCTACGGCATTCGGGAGGCGGCATTCGGTATTGTTGTTCGGGCTCAGGTAGACCGGAGCTTTAAGCTTGCACTACACATTGCAGGTATGATTTTTAATTTCTTTTTTATTTTTATAAATGAGTAATATTATAGTTTTGATGAAAAATTATCATGACATCAGCAGTAGTGTTTTGGAATATTAGATAGAACTTTTGGAGAAGCAAACAAACTGACTTCTAAGTAAGAAAATGCTTAGCTAGCCCTTTACAGAGCTAAAAAGATTTTTTTTTATTTTTCATCGTTTCTAAGAATTAATATAAATTAGTACCAACTGGTCTATTGATTCCAATATAACACAATTAATTAAGTATTTTTTACTATATGCATCCTACATATTGAATTTAAATTTACTTAAAATATAAAAACAATTAAAGTTAACGTCAATTTTGGTCTGGGCGAAATATTGTAAAAAGTTGATCAATATTAATTTAGCGGAAGTTTGAATTAAAATACAACCAAACATCATAATATTTAAAAATAAATAGAGATTTCGACCAACAACCTAATTTATTGTTAGATCATAGTAGTAAACTATAATACATGAAGGTTATGACTACAAGATTAAGCCCCGGCCTTGTAATGCTGGCAGAAGTAAGATTAATGGAAACTTCTGGAAGCTTTTTATTACTTGATACGATGAGACCCCTTGAGTTATTTCGGATTTTCTCTTTACACTGACCACTTTTACAATTAGTTCTACACAAAATATCTTATACTCTGAATTAGTGACTGCTGACTAGTGTAGGCCTATATTTTGTAAACGGTAAAGACATAAATAATATTTTTATTACTTTGGATTGTTTTATGCCGTTTGAGAAGGCGAAGATAGATTCCGAAAAATATTACTGTGTAATTAAATAATTAGTCAAAACTGCCATTTTCAACCGAAAAACTCTATTTCCGACTTTATTTCCGAATAGAACGACTTTGCTCAATATTAATCATATCCAAACCAATTGTAACGCATACTTGAATCAAAATAGTACTCGTATTTAATTTTTCAACCCCCACTTCCGTAAGTTTTTACTATAATTAAGTTCGATTGTAATTTGTATGAAGCAATTATTAAAATAGCCTTGTTGGAAAAATATCTAAGGTGTGAATTTGAGTAAAACCCCAAGCCCCAATTTTGGGGAACGAGTTGAAAGTTTTGACCCTCCAAAATTTTCCTCTTTTGGTCACTAAGACATCCCCAGAAAATAATCTCATTTTCTGCATTTGTCAAAATAGCAATGAAAACGGACTTTTGGACACCTGGGAAAATTTCAAATTAATTATAAAAATATCATTATCATGTTAAATTAAAAACATTAATTGTATAGTTTCACTCTCCCTTACACCCACCCCCCTAAAATGAAAATCAAACCCTTAATGCGTTTGATTCGATATTAGTTTCCACGAGATCCACAGGATGTTATTCAATACCACTCCAACCCCGGCGGTAAATCAACTGGAGTGATCCTCTTATGTTATATAATCCTTGTGTGCCTCTCCTGGAGATTTATGCCTTCCTGCATCGCCTACAAGCTACTGCCAAGTCTGTAGTGGCCCACACTTACACACAAATCAACATGAAACACTGTTTTAACCTAACACAATAATAAAGGTAAAGTATTACATAGAATCAACACTTTTCATAGGGGAATTAACATTACTAAAAATTGCTCACTGGTCGGAATCCCACTAAAATGTCAGTTGATCTGAACCCAATTATCCCAATTAGTTAAAAAAATATTTTATGACTCATAAAATAAATGTTCATCCTGAAAATAAATGTGATTCCTGATGCACTTGTTGTTACAACAGCTGTCTGATTAAATTAATAATCACCCTTCTTCCATAAGATTAACTTTAACCTTGGAAGCCTGTACGGCGTAGCCCTGGGGCCAATGGAATTATAATTTGATTCTGCTCATCAACAGGACCTTTCTAACAGTATGCGATGATTTCTACAACGAGGTACACACACGAGAAAAAGGAACTAAAGAATCATGTTTGCCTATTATTATACTATATAGATGACACTCTCCTTTGTCTCAATGGGGGCTTCGCCCTCATGCGCCCTATAGTTGGTCCTCCCCAATTCACTAAAGTCTCAAACGTTTAATAAAATACACCTACAGATCAAAGTTCAAAATTGGTCTTAGGGCTAAGCGGCTAGAGACACGCTAAAATGTTTATTGTTTAAAATAATAACATTTATTCCTCTGACAATATTTAACATTGTATGGGAATGTACATAGTTTGGGGAATTTACGCAAGTCCTTTACTTTGTTTCACAATTGAAACATTTCATTGCCAAATTTTATTTCACTAAGTCTTTTCAATTATTTTTCCATAGTATTACTTAATTCTTCTTTCTTCTATCTCTTTCTTCTTTCTTCCTTCTTCATTCTTCTAACTTCTTCGTTGACTTTTCGATGTCTATTTCCACGCCTTCGAAGTCTAGTTTGTACAATTTTGTTTCCAGTTTGGGCGGCTTAAGTGGATACCGAGAACAGAAAACACAGGACGAAAAAGTGTGTAACATTGTTGTTTAATCATTAAAGATTATTATGAATATAAATTTTAATTGTGGATAAGATTATTATTATGTTGTTAGGTTATAAATTATCGATGGATATTGATTTTTACAATCGTATCTTTAAGTTCAATTTTATATTTGCCTACCGATTGGTGGGACATAATCAGCATCACTACAGCCCGAATGCTTGGGATGATTCATATTTCCCGATAAAATGTTCAGAAAATTATTTATCTATGCTCTTTTTTGAATATAATTTTTATTTTTGGATAAAATTATTATTATGTTGTTAGGTTATAAATTATCGATGGATAAAGCCAGTCACGGCTTCGCCCGAGATTGGACTTTTACAGTAATACAATCTTTTTAAAGAGCAACGAAATCTACTTCCTTAAGAATGACATTGTAACAATGACGTGGCGTGAGTGGAGCTCTGAAGGGATTTCGCAAAACATGTTCTTAGTGAGAAAATGTTTTTTTTTTTTTTTTTTTTTTTTTTTTTTTTTTTTAAATAGAAAAGACCTTGAGCAACTAGGAGCAAACAGGAACGACCGTGTCAAATTCCAACACTGTAGGCCCTACAGTCATTTTGTGGGGCGGAGCCCTAAAGAACATAAAAAACTATACTTACAAAACTGTTTCTTAGAGAACACATATTAGCAAAACGGAACGTTTACGTTAAATTTCAACCCGTAGGATCTATGGTGGTTTTGAGAATTTGTGATGAGGAGCCCTAAAGGAAATTAACAACATCGTTTCTTATTGATGGACGTTACCTATGAGGAAAGAGGAACGTCCATGACAAATTTCAAACCCGTTGGCCCTGGATTAATTTTGAAGTCATGTGGGATGGAGCCCTAAAGAACTTCAAAAACTATATTTACAAAACTATTTCGTAGTGAGCATCTGTTAGCAAAACAGGACATCCACGTTAAATTTATACTCCCTAGGATTTATGGTAATTTTTAAGTTCTATGGGGCGGAGCCCTTAAGGAAATTTGCAAAATTATTTCTCAATGAGCACCTATGAGTAAAGAGGAACGCCCATGCCGAATTTCAACCCCGTGGACCCTCGAGTAATTTTCAAGACCTGTGGGGCGGAGCCCTAAATAATTTAAAAAACTATATTTGCAAAACAGTTTTTTAGTAAGTAACATTGAGGAACGTCCAATTCAAAATTAAACCCCGGAGGCCCAAAAATAATTTTGAAGTCCTGTGAGGCGGAGCCCTAAAGAACTCCGAAAACTATATTTGCAAAACCGTTTCTTAGTGAGCACCCATAACCAAAGAGAAACGATCATGTCAAATATCGACCCCGGAGGACCTAAAGTAATCTTGAAGTCCTGTGGGGTGGAGCCCTAAAGAACTTCGAAAACTATATTTGCAAAACCGTTTCTTAGGGAGCACCCATGAGCAAAAAGAAACATCCATGTCAAAATGCAGCCCCGAAGGCCCTAAAGTAATTCTGAATTCCAGTGGGGCGGAGCCCGAAAGTGCTTCAAAAACTATATTTGCAAAACAGTTTGTTAATAAGTATCTATGAGCAAAGACAATCTCAACACAACATATTTCAACACGTAGACTATACAGTAGCCTAATTGTGAGCTTCTGTGGGGCGGAGCCCTAAAGGGGATGTTCAAAGCACTTTTTTACTGAGCACCTAAGAGAAAAGAGATCACTCCAAATTTCAACCCCGCCGGTTTCTTAATTTGTATTTAAATTTGGCCATACGGATATCGTTGTATTGAAATTCTGAAGTCATGTGGGGCCAAGCCCTAAAAGGAATTTTGCAAAATCGTTTCTTAGTGAGCACATGAGAGGCAAGACGAACCTGTGTTTAAAGTTTCAAGTAAATATGTTTGGTGGTTCCTGAGATTTCGTGATGAGTCAGTCAATAATCACTCCTCGTCAGGTTTAGCTCGTTCGCTAAGCTCACTCGCCGCAATGCCCGCAATTCTACAATATCCTCTAGTTTTTTATTACCAATCTTCCCTCAATAATTTAAATCAGAACAGCTGCTTACAAAATTGAAATCCCTAATGTAATCATATGTTCAAAACAGTTCAAAACAGTTCAAAACATTTTTATTCAGTATTTGATACAAAGATTTACAATTATCAACCCATGTGCTATATAACAACACGTGCGGGCTTGTTATTTTCCATTAATAGTATCAAATTAACCTAACAGTCATGCAGAACAGTACATGCTAACGTAATTTAAGTACATGCCAAAAAAATTAAGTGATACAATAAAGCAATGCTCAAATAAATTTTTTATCAATTTTTTAACTTTCATTAACAAAGTAGCTTTTATATGCAGCAAAATAATAATAAATTAATTTTAAAAGCAGGAAAAGAGAAATCATCTGTTACAAGTGCAAACAAATTAAATAAATATAAGACAGTTAAATATAATTCACATAGATTGAATAAGTTAAATAAAGCAGAACAAACCAACGCTGTGTCGTCTGCATATGCAAATATTTTTGAATTGAACTGTAGATCTAACAAATCATTATGTTTCAATACAAAAAATGTTGCTTCCATAAGAATAACATAGTAACTTTGAAGACGTGTGGGGCGGAGCCCTGAAGGAATTTTGCAGAATCGTTTCTTAGTGAGCACCTAAGAGGCAAGACGAACCTGTGTTCAAGTTTCAAGTAAGTCCGATTGGCAGTTCCTGAGATTTTGTCTTGAGTCAGTCAGTCAGTCAGTGGGATTTCGCTTATATATATATTTAGATAACAATCCCCTAAAAATCTCTATTATTCATGGAAAGAATCGTCGAATTGTTTGGTAATATTGAAAATAATGTAGGCATAGTAAGATTAGTTGAACATACTGTTTTATTACTATCGTTGTGTACATTTGAAGTACTCTAAAGAAATCTTTTTATTTTTACGAGGAGGCCCGTTCGCAAATTGTGCATTTTATGATTCTGTGTGAGAGAAACTAACATTAAGTACATATTGTATGTTGGTTACGAAGTGACAGAGATCTATTTTTGTTTACAATCTGACTTGAAAATTCGTCTAATAGTAATCAGCTGTTCAGTTACAATTCACATTTATAAATATCGTAGAATGAAAGTTGGTCAACATTTTAAAGCGCCCTCTAGAAATAAATCAAAGGCGAGGGGGGCGAAACGATAAGACCTTTTTAATTACAATTCGCCCACGTGCTATATCCTAAGCTTTAAAATTACACCTCAATCTTAAAAATCGGTTTAGAAGGTCGAGAGAAAAAGGGACGTAACAGACGAAACCCTTATAGAAATAAGAAGATTTAATACACATATTTTTGATCGTTAATGTTAATAATTACAAACTGTAATTAATTGCAAAATTAGAAATTATTACAAGTTATAAGCACTTTGCGGCAAAATTACAGAGTGAAAACTAGGTACTAACGAGAAATTCTACAGTAGTATGTATTTTTCCTATTTATTTATTTTAAAATTAAGATAAGAAAATTAAAATAAGTTTTAAACAAAATATAAATTTTTTAACTGACGAAAATTAAACGTGGAAATGCGCATTAAAAAATAAAACAAATAAAAAATACTAGTGGCTTGTAGGGGCAAAGGCCCCTAAAAATCAAAATAGTGATGTTGTCTCCAAAAGTAAGTTTCAATTTATCACCTTCTTGCAATATTACTGCATTTTTCTCTAGATGTAGTGTGATTTTACATGCACGTTTGGATTTTCTAATAAAATATTTCCTAATCTTGACGAAACTTTTTGATCGGTATCAAATCAGTAATTTACCAATAATTTCCTCTGTATTAAAATACAATAGTCCATTTTGTGAAAAAAGGAAAAAATATTGCACTATTTTAGTTTTAAACTTAAACATTTTCATGATGAGTTTGTAATTCAAATAAATAAAATAGTTCAATACAACATAAGTCCAATAATACTGTACACTCCTTCACCCTGGACCCCTGGACCCCGGTGCCCCCATCCTCCAGTGCCCACATGCTCGCAGTTCTTCCCCGTAGCCCCCGTGCCCTCTATGTTCCTCATTCTTCCCAAATGCCCCCCATGCCCAATCAACATCTGTGACACCGACGTCTCTAGTAGGCCCTCCCCCTTGTGCTCCCGTTCCCATGCCCACCCTTCTTTCCCGTGCACTTTATATCCCCATGCCCCCGCACCCACGGTACTAACGTGCCCACATGCTTGCCGTTCTTCCCCGTAGTCCCCATGCCCACTATGTTCCCCAAGTCTCAACCGTGCCCCCATGTCCATCTGCCCCCGTCCCTCGTGCCACCGACGCCTCTAGTGTCCATTGTGCCTTCCCACCCCCACGCCACCACGTGCCCTCGGGCACCTTATGTTTCCGTACCCCCTTTCCCGACGTTGCTCCCAGTGGCAACCGTGCCCCCCATGCCCATCTACCCCTTTTACCATCAACGCCCCTAGTGCTCCTTGTGCATCTGCACCACCACTGCCACGTGCCCCAGTGCATTCCCATGCCTCTCTAGAGTGCCCCCTATTCCCCCGCATCCCCGTACCCTAGATGCTTTCGTGCCCTTATGCTCGACGTTCCTCCCTGTGCCCCTATGTTACCCATGCCTCATACCTGCCCCTCATGCCCCCTGTCGTCAATGCCACCGACACCCCTCATGCCCTTTGTGCCCCATACCCCCTAAACCCCTGTCCTTCCCATGGTCCCGTGCCGCCATCTCCGCCATCCCTCCCCGTACCTCCATACCCTCCTGTGCCCCCGCCGTTTCCCCTATTTCCCCCATGTCTCCCTCATGCCCCCATGTCCCCTTATACTATTCGAGCCACCGACGACCTTCGTACTTTGATTATAGTCTATTTTATCTGTTTGTCAATGAAGTATAACACTGATTGATATACTATTAGTAATCGTACATTATCATTTACATGAAAAACTCGACGTCTTTATGGATTAACGGGCGTTTATTGTTTCCCTACGACCTTCGTAAAGAAAAAAATCAGAGATTTGATAAAACCAAATTAAAATATTCCTCATATGGAGGTTATCCAATGTTAGTAGTTTACAAATGATTCAGTCGAAAATAAACAAACACTTAACAAAACGATTTAAATCTTCAACTCTATCTACTAAATAGCAAATATGTAAAGCAGTAACGTAATAACTAAACTACATTCACTGAGTGAAGACAAATAACCATTATATCAACCATGCCACGTCCAAGCCAAATTTAAGTAAAATATAAAATTATGAATATACCAATAATTTTACTCCTGTTTCCTTAATGACATAGATGAAATCACGAAGATGAAATCTCCTGTGGATCCATAATCCGTTCATGACTATTAGTGTTACCCTTTTTTATAGTACATTGCCAATTTTAAAAAGTTATAAGTATGTGGTTATCTTAACTCAAAATATCTGCTCAATAACCAGCTGAGTTTATGATAAAACACTGGAACATCTGCTTAATCACACGTGTCGATCTATAAATCGTCTTCCCATTAGATTAACATTGGAACTTCAAGGTCCAATGGGGCGAAACCCAGGTAACTTTGAATAATTCTGGTATTTTTCCTTGTGTCCTTGGCCCTCAAGCTTTAAAATGAGCCATCATACGTTACCCTAACTTTCTTCTAACTCGAGATATTTCGTGGGGACCGATTCGCTTACGGAATTATATATATAGATATTCCTTGACCGTTGAAAATGAGAGGCATATAAGATAAGAAATATTATGGTAGCTAAGTACAGCATATATATATATATATATATATATATATATATATATATATATATATATATATATATATATATATATTAAAAACTTAAGGTGGATTATTAGGCCATTAAGGTGGACATTGAAACTTTTCATCTTTAATCAAATTTGTGATATTTTCCAAATCTAAGATATCCTTATCAGATTCTGACAAGTTTTCAGATGAGAGCTCGTCAAGCGGCGAAGAATATGGCAGCTTAAAAATGGAAGTAGCATATTCATTGTTGCCACTTAGTTCCAAACAATAATAAATTTGGATAAACCTCTTTGAGGAATTCCTTTTATCTACTGATCTGGTTATAATTTGAGTTTGAAATACAGTTAATTAAAGTAACAAAGTAAAGTAAGTTTTATTTTTATGCCTAACAAAATATATTGATCAGAAATCTTTAAAAATTATTTTTGAATTATTATACCATACATAATAATTCAATAACATTCATCAGATTATTTACTTAGGGTGGTTATCAGTAGTTAGATTTGGTTACTTCTGGCTCAGGGCACATGCCCCGGAAGCCACGTGCCGGGGCACACAGCTTCCGGTCGTATATTAAATGAGGGGTGAGGAGGTGGGGTGAGCGTTTGAAGTAGATTTGCGCATAAATTAAAAGTTAGTTCAAAACTGAAATTCAACAATTTGGGAGTGAACTAAATGTGCGCATAAATTAACCGGGTTCAACTAAAACTTCGCATAAATTAAAACTGAAATTTCACATTTCAGTTCAAAACTGAAATTCAACAGTGAAAAAAAAGTAGAAGTTAGTTGAAAAAGGAGAGGGGATAATTGCTTCAAGGTCATCCGGAGGAAGTTTTAAAAAAGACTGAACTTCTAAGAGTTCAGTTTAACATCGATCGTCGTACAGGTCAGTCGAAACCGACGAGCGACCGAAGAATAGCTTCAAGATCATTCCTCGCCGTCGAAGATACATCCGAAACTTGGACGGGGTTCTGTGGATTCGGTGAAGGCGAAGTTCTCGGAGGATTCTCTCTCGGGTGGGTAGTAGACGATATTTCGTGAACTTGTACTTGTTCTTGGTTTGTATCCATCTTCTTGTAGTGTGTAATTTAGAGCGGAGTAGTTGTCGGTCGAAGAGCGTATAGAAGAATGAAACAGGAATTGTCGTGAGCGCACTTATATAAAGAAGGGTGGGGGTAAAATATGAAAACTTGCTGAACACAGTCGATAGGTGTAACAAGTTCGAAGTTGTGGAAACGTAACATCGAACGAAAAATGTTGTGAATAACATTATCATCAACGTGAACCTGCGAAGTTCTAACAGAGTATAACGGGTTAAAACTTAATTTCTTCCTTACTTTTGTTAAATTTGTTTTAGTCTTTAAAATCGATGGTTTGGAATTATTTCGTAATATATGTTGTGTCCACAAAAGTTTCAATTTCAAACATTGCGTATCCATCACAAGAAGTATGTCAGACGTGTAGAAGTGAGAACAAGACTGATGAATGAGATATAACGTCGAGCACGCGAAGGTGATTCAAACAGGACGACATGTGCTAATGTAAATGAAATTTCAGGTTAGTAGCAATTAGACTTGTATAATGAAGTTGGCGAAACGTATATATAATGAGTAGGAAGGATGCGAACAACACAAATGCGAGTTAATTAATGGTCGCGGCGCGATGAACAATCGTCTTTTATAACGGTTATCGCGTGAGAAGATCAGTTGCGCATGAGCGCCCAAGTGGAACCTCCCGTGTTCACTCAAGCGGAACCCCCCCCCGTGACTAATGAAGCGGAACCCCCCCCATAAAAAATGGAGATTAAAACCCCCCCCCCCCCCGGTGGTCACTCAAGCGGAACCCCGCCGGGTCGATGACCGGTCAATGGCCGGTCACGACCGGTTGCTAACCACATCTAATTACCACACTTCACATCCCATGCCAGCCATGAACTACTATTGTTTGAATGAAACAGAATTAAACATGGCAGCCACCATGGAAAATTCTAACCTCAAACCTTGGTTTTACGTCACTGCGCATGCGCCGCTCCCACTCCTTCGTTTCATTTTTATGCCGCTATAACTTGTACTGGAGTGAGCCAACTTCACGCTACGGCGCCTAGTCCTGTATTACTCACTTTAGCGCTACTGCGAATGCGCCTAGTCTGTATTACTCACCTTAGCGCTGCTGCGAATGCAACGAGTTCTCCGGATCGGAATCACTCCTCGCTATTGCGCATGCGCCGAGTCCTGTATTACTCAATTTAGCTCTACTGTGCGCGGAAAGTTCTAACCTCAAACCTTGGATTTTACGTCGCTGCGCATGCGCCACCCCCACCCCTTCTCTTCATTTTTACACTGCTGCGAACTGGAGTGGATTGAAGACCGTACTGGAGTGAAACAATTCCCCCACCACTGCATTAATTACCCCCCACCACTCGAAAACCCGAGGAGCGATACGAGCCCGATTTTCGCGTCAGTCGTCAACGAGTTTTCATAGCGAAAAGTCGTTGGCGACTCGGTAAGAGGTTCAAATATATAGTAGGCCTATATATATTTGAACTTCTTATACTACGTTGCGTTCTTTAATGCAATGTGGTATGTGTGTGTGTGTGTGTAAATATTAGTTGTAAGTTGCACTTAATTTAAGAATTAATTTGCGCATTGCGATGTTAGTTATAAGTTGTGTTTAGCGTTAAGGTGTATTAATTTTAAGAATAATGATGGTATTTGGTTGTGTTGAATTATTTGATATTTAATAATGATGTGTTGTTAGTTTTAAGTGTTGGTATTAATAATTAATGTTGTTGTTTTGCCTTTCAGCTAGATGATAGGGGGTAGATTAAATGTAAATTCAGAAGTTCGGTTGAACTTCACTTAGAAGGGGTGGGACATCCGCAAATTGCGGACTAGGTTTTTGCATTTTGTTTAGGAATATGATGGGTGGGATTAGTTGGGTGGGTGTTAGAGTTGCGTTTCTGCAGCTGTTCCAGTTTCCCTTCGAATTCACGGTTACGGATGGACCCGGACCGGCCCGTTACGGATGGACCCGGACGGGCCAAACAAAATTGCGTCGATGTCCCTCGCAGAACGTAACTAGTGGGTTGGGAGTGGGAACCGTTAGGCAAACAGGGTGGTGGGAACAGTTACTACTTTTTCCATCACCTTGGTTCTTTATAAGTCTTGAATGACCTTGACCCACTGTCGGAAGGGTCAATGACCCCCCCCCGTGTTCACTCAAGCGGAACCCCCCCCCCCGTGTTCACTCTAGCGGAACCCCCCCCCGGAAAATTAAAATGCCTATAACTCGATAATAGATTAACGGATTAGGACAAGCGATACATCATTGAAAAGGTCTATGTAAGACGAACATTTTAGTCAAAGAAGAATTTAGTTATCTTATTTTAGTCAAAAGTTATGCGAATTATTTGAAATAAATACTCCCTCTCTTTCCTTCCCTCCCACCTTCCCCCACTTAACGGCTGTTAACCCTTCTCGTGGAGAATGAAAATTTGGATATGGATGTAGTAATATCAGAATCTTCATCATCGTTTGAATATGAAGAAGTAAATACTGAAACTCCAACTGGAATAGAGAACACAAATGAACAATCAGTTAGTAGAAGATTAATGTTTCGTCCAAGACGTTTGTTTTCCTCGGATAGTGAAGAAGAAGAGGATGATGATGAAATAGTGGTGGGGGAACCGTTATAAAAGCGGGACCGTCAGAGCCCATTTCATTTCTCGGCGAAATTTCGAAGAGTAAACATCGTCAACATGTATCATTGCGATAAATGTTCGGAATCGTTTCACGATGAAATTCTACTAGATATACATAAAGAACTAATTCACAATAACACAGAAGAACAAGAAGAACAAGAAGAACAAGAAGAACAAGAAGAACAAGAAGAACAAGAAGAACAAGAAGAACAAGAAGAACAAGAAGAACAAGAAGAACAAGAAGAACAAGAAGAACAAGAAGAACAAGAAGAACAAGAAGAACAAGAAGAACAAGAAGAACAAGAAGAACAAGAAGAACAAGAAGAACAAGAAGAACAAGAAGAAATAACAGCAACATCTTCAACTACTTTACCGAATCTACAAGTATTTGCTTTTCCCGGTAAGGTAGTAATGCATCATAAGATTCAAAATGAAAACTTGAACTTAGAAGAATTTATTAGAGAAGCAAAACCAATCGTAAGTAAAACTTTAAAAGAAGAATTGAAAAGATTGAACTTTCTTAAATTTGGTTTACTATTAGAAGCTATGTTTATAAATGCACAAGAAGAATTATCACCAAGAGGATTCATAACAAAAAACCGAACCATCATGGAAAGTTCAAACATTGATTCAATAGTAGAGAATTGTATAGAAGAAATATTAACCAAACTTCAGGAACACGAAGGAAGAGGATCCGGATGGAGTCTTACAAGTATTGAAGTATTAGATTTAAGAGTTCACAAACATGGATATGGACTAATGGGATCTAGTTACATTCCTTTGCCAAAAATAATTGAAAATACAAAATCTTGTATTAATGTCCAAAATGAAGATAATGAATGTTTTCGCTATGCTATGACGACAAAGTTTGTATCACGAAATCCATGTAGACCCAACCAAGAATATGAAGACGCAAGACACAGGTACAATTTTCAAGGAATAACATATCCCGTTTCTACGAAAGATATATCAAAATTTGAAAAGAAAAATCCCGGCACGTCTATTAATGTTTTTGCATTAGATAGTTCAAACAAAGTGTATCCTTTACGTATTGCAAAAGAAGAGCTACCAGATCATACGGATTTACTACTACTAACGCGAGGAGATGTGTCTCACTATGTGTACATAAAGAAATTCGACTCTCTTGTTAATAAGCAACTTTCAAAAAATCGAAACAAAAAGTTGATTTGCAAGAGATGTTTTAATTTTCAACGAGAAGGAAGGCAAGGAAGAGAATGGTTACAAGAACACAAAAGATTATGTAACAATAATTATGAAGCAAAGATTAATTTACCTTCGGAAAACAGAGCATTCGTTACATTTGAAAAGGTTCATCATCAATACCGTATCCCTTTAGTTGTGTATGCGGATTTTGAATCAACACTTGTTCCAGTTGAAGATGAATATTGTGAAGCAAGAAAAAGTGTAAAGTATCAAATGCACAAACCAAACAGTTTTTGTTTAATGATCAAATCAACATTATCAGAAGAACATTTAAACAGATATGGATTAACTTCAGAACCTCTAGTATATCGTGGTGAAAATGCGGAAAAAATGTTTCTTGATCACCTATATTCAATAGCTGGAAATACACAAAGATTATATACAAATATTGTACCAATGAAACCGATGGACGAAGAAGAAGAAATTCAACATGAAAATGCGACTCACTGTTTCTTGTGCAAAAATGATTTTACTATTGAGAATTATAAAGTTAAAGATCACGACCACCTTACAGGTTATTACAGGGGTGCTGCTTGTAATAAATGCAACTTGAGCTATCGTTTACCACTATTTATCCCTGTGGTTCTGCATAATCTCAGTGGGTACGACGCTCATTTTATAATACCTGAATTAGGAAGAGACGACGGTAAAATCGATGTGTTAGCTGAAACTTCAGAGAAGTTCATAAGTTTTTCCAAAGAAGTTAGAAATGTCAAACTAAGATTCTTGGACTCCTACCGATTTTTACCGTCGAGTTTGTCCAAACTTTCTGAAAACCTAAGGAAACAGGATTTAATTGAAACAAAGAAGATTGTAAACAGCGACAAACTGGATCTGGTACTTCGAAAAGGTGTTTTCCCATATGATTACATAGACAGTTTAGAAAGATTTAATGAAACATCACTACCTCCAAAAGAAGAATTTAAAAGTAAACTGTACGACATGGATATATCTCAAGATGATTATGATCATGCATGCAAAGTATGGAACGAATTAGGATTTAGAACATTGGGGGAATATTCAGATTTCTATGTCAAATTAGATGTGACTTTATTATGTGATGTAATGGAAGAATTTAGAAATACGTGTTTTGCGTCATATGGATTAGACCCTCTTCATTCGTACACTTCGCCTGGACTAGCGTGGCAAGCCATGTTAAAAGAAACTAATTGTAAAATACAACTTCTTACAGATATAGATATGGTGTTGATGTTAGAATCAGGAGTTCGAGGAGGATTGACGCAAAGTGTAACACGTCATGTCAAGGCGAACAATAAATATTTGCCCGATTATGATGCATCAAAACCAACAACATTCCTGGGTTATTTTGATGCAAATAACTTGTACGGATGGGCAATGTCGAATCCCCTTCCATATGATAATTTCAAATGGATAGACCCAGAATCAATTGGAAACATAATGGATATACCGAAATATGGAGAAACTGGTTACATATTCGACGTCGATTTTGAATATCCCGAACATCTTCACGACGAACATTATGATTTACCACTTCTTCCGAAGACTGAAATTTCTCCAACTGGAAGATGGCCAAAATTATTGATGACTTTAACTAACAAGTCTCGGTATGTTGGACACTACTGGATGATACAACAGGCCTTAGACTTGGGATTGAGAATTACAAAAATTAATCGAGTACTACAATTCTCTCAATCTTGTTGGTTAAAACCGTACATTGACAACAACACAAGAAGAAGAGCCGCCGCTACATCAAGTTTTCAAAAAGATTTCTTCAAACTAATGAACAACGCAATATTTGGCAAGACTTTGGAAAACAAAAGGAAACATAAGGATATAAAATTGGTAACTGATCCAGTAAAATTACAGAAATTAGTGCAACAACCAAACTTTGGTTCGTCTGTAATTATTAATGAAAATCTAGTTGTTATTTCCATGAACAAGAAGTCAGTTCTAATGGATCGTCCTTTGTATCTAGGAATGTCAATCTTGGATATTTCCAAAACACACATGTACGAGTTTCATTATAAGAAGATGGTTAACTATTATGGAAGAGAGAACATTGGTATTGCATATATGGATACGGATGCACTCATTTACTGGATTAAAACAAATGACATGTACGAAGATCTACGCACTTTTATGTATAAAGATGATTTCGACTTTTCCGACTATCCCAAGGACCATCCAAATTACGATTACGACAGAAACAAGAAAGTATTGGGAAAATTTAAAGATGAAACAAATGGTGTGCCGATGATGGAAATTGTAGCATTAATGTCCAAACTATATTCATTTCAACTGTACATAAGCGAAAGGAATCAACATCAAGTCACGAAAAAGGCCAAAGGAATAAAAACCTCTTTCCTGAAGAAGAACGTACAGTTTGAACATTATAAAAGATGTTTGTTTGAAAATGTTGAAACAACTGCAACATTCAACACCATAAGAAGCTTCAACCATCGTCTTTTCAGTGTGAAGCAAACCAAATCGGCATTGAGCTATAAGGATGACAAGAGATACATCCTAGAAGACAACATAAGAACTCTGCCATTTGGACATTACTCTCTAAACCCTATCGACCAGTAAACCTATTCTTCGTCCTCTACCTTCTTACTTTTTTCCTTTCCGTAAAGAAGAGGGGACATGGCAAACCCAATGCCATGTTCCCTCTTTTTTACACTAATATGAAATGGCCTTGACCTATATTCAAACTATATAAAAGAGAATGGAACTGTTGTACGGATCAGTATTTTTACAAGCGATGTGCAAGCAACACCTGAAGATGGAAAGTGTAAAGGACAAGATTGTAAATGAACTACATAAACCAGCAAGAAGACGATTTCCAAGAAGAAGTACAATTATAAAGGGAATGAATGATCTGTATCAAGCTGATCTCATTGAAATGATACCGCACAGTAAATTAAACAAAGGTTTCAAATATATTTTAACAATTATAGACTGTTTTACTAAAATAGCTGACGCTTTACCATTGAAGGATAAGACTGGTAAAAGTGTTACAAAAGCTATGGAAACAACGATACAAAGAAATAAATTCAAAATCAAACATCTACAGACCGATGATGGAAAAGAATATTTTAAAAAAGACTTTGGAGCTTTAATGAAGAAATATCAAATAAATCATTATTCTACAAATTCTGAAGTTAAAGCTTCAATAATTGAAAGGTTCAATAGAACATTGAAAGGAGCGATGTACAAACAATTTTCAAAACGAGGATCATACGTGTGGTATGACATATTACCACAACTTATAAAAGAGTATAACAACAAATATCATCGTACCATCGGAATGAAACCTATCCAAGTAAACAGCGCAAATGCTAAGGTTGTATTACAACGCATCAGAAATAATACAACACCTAAATTGGAAAAGTTGCAACCAAAAAAGTTTAAAGTCAACGATAAAGTTCGTATAAGCAAATACAAAGGTGTATTTAGTAAAAGATATCTACCAAATTGGACTAATGAAGTATTTACAGTTTATAAAGTGCAACCAACTATACCTGAAACTTACTTATTAAAGGATAACAAGGGTGAATTACTTCAAGGTGGATTCTACGGACATGAATTGTTGAAATCAACAGTCGGTGATGTATATCTTGTTGAAAAGGTATTACAAAGGAAAAAGGATATGGTTAAAGTCCGGTGGTTAGGATTCGATAAAAGTGAAGATTCTTGGATTCCTTCAAAAGACTTGGTATAGTAATTTAATAGCTCATTGTGTGTTTAACCTTGACACAAGATGGAGATTGTACAACAAAAAAATCGATTTAATATCAATAATATTGATGAATTGACGGTTGACAATTATAAGTTAAATCATGGTAAACATGGTGAACTACTACCAAATACGATAAGATGTTTAATAACTGGTCCTTCAAATTGTGGAAAAACAAATGTTGTTTTTAACCTTATAACTAATCCTAAAGGATTGCGCTTTAACAATATATACATTTTTTCAAAATCATTGCAACAACCAAAATATCAATTATTGGATAAAGTACTTGCAAGTGTACCTGAAGTGAATTTCTACAAGTTTAATGCCAGTGAAACAATTATGCAACCAAATGAAGCAAAACCATTTTCTATTTTTATTTTTGACGATGTGTCTTGTGAAAATCACGACACTATAAGGAATTACTTCGCTATGGGAAGACATCATAATATCGATAGCATTTATATTGGTCAAACATACAGTAAGATTCCAAAACAACTCATAAGAGACAATGCAAATATGTTGATCATCTTCAAGCAAGATGAAACAAATTTAAAACATATATATAATGATCATGTAAATGCGGATATGGCATTTGAGAAATTTAAAGAGATGTGTGGCAAAGCATGGAATGAGAAATATGGCTTTCTCGTTATTATGAAGGAAGAAGATATTAAAAATGGTAGATATCGTATAGGGTTGGATAAATTTGTATTTATGCGTTGAACTACCGATGCTACATCTAGTTACACGTTGAACTTCACAGTGTAAACATGGTGAATCAAGAAAAACTATTGAAAGAAATAAAATCACTCAGTGATTCTATTAGGATGAAGAATCGTGCATTGAGGATGGGTTTAAGTGAAAGAGAAGAATTTCTAGAGACTACATTTAAACCTATTACGGAACCTTTAAAACAGATATCAGAAACTATTGGTAAACCTCTTTATGAAGGAGATGTTTTACTACCAGTTTCTAAACAAGAAGTACAAGCATTAAAAAAAGAAGAAGATGATGATTCATATACAAGTGCTAGTGAGCAAGAAGAAACAAAAGAAGAAGAAGAACCAATTGTTGAAAAGGAAGAAGAACAGCCAATACCTGAAGCTGAACAATCTATTCCAAATTTAACTCAATTGAGTAGCGATATATTACAACATGGACCTCTTGGAAGAAAATATATAATGAAAATGCTACATGACATGAAATCAAACCCGAATTTGAGTAGATCACACGTATACGGAGCAAGAATTGATGGGAATGAATTAAAGATCGGCGATTCAAAGCTTGAAATAACACAAGACGATTACATCATTATTGGTGAGCATAAATATAAAGGAACAAAAGGACTTTATGAATTAATTTTTAAAAACATACCACTAAGATATTCATCCAAAGATTTAAGTGTTTTTAAGGAAATTCTACAAAATACTAACGCTCATAAAAGAAACTACTTAAAGGATGCAATGATTAATCGTTCACGTGCAACAAAATATAACATTGTTATAAAAAAGTTGTTTCCTCCACGAAAATTGCCAACGTTACGTACTGCACCAGCGGTGAGACAACCACTGAAAAGAAAATCTTTATCACTTATGGATTTATCACTTCTTGAACAACATGGTAAAAAGAGTAAAGGAGATACTTCAACATCTGGCAAAGGATTGATGAAAAATCTATACAATACGAATGTGATTTACTACAACGACATCAATAAATTGGTTGATAGAATGAGACTATTGCATGAAGCCATGGAAGCCGGTCATACAGGTTTAAATAATGAATGGGTAGCTGTGATTGACGAACTCAGGAATCGCGGCATAATCGTATAATTATCCGCGGATATATAAGAGTTACAGGAGTATAATGTGTCAGTTCTAACATGAGCGTCGACAAGTTCGGACGATACTCCGCGTTAGGAGTTCAAGTTGGAGAAAACAGAAAAAGAAGTGGATTACCGCAAACACCCGAAGGTGACTATAACATAAATAATAAACGTTTAAAGTTTGTTAAAGATCCAGAAGAAGATGGAGATGCAACAAATTTAAAAACAGTAAAGGAGGAAACATCTACAAGTTTAAAACTTGACAATAACCAACTGTATGATGCAAAATCTCACAGGGTTATTAATGTTGCAAAACCAGTCAACAATGGAGATGTTGTTAATAAAGGCTATTTTCTAACTGCGATGGAATACGCTTTACTGTTGGAAAAGACTAAAAGTGGAAAAAGGTACAATGCTTTAAATTATAAAATAACTAATGTGGCAGATCCAACCGAGGATACAGATACAATTAATAAGCGTTATTTGCACTCTGTAATACCAGAAAAGAAAAAAGATGGATTTTCCTTCTATAAATATACTATAAACGATATTGGATATCCTAAAGAAGAAAGTGATGGTGTTAATATAAAATACATTAAAGATAATTGTATTTTATATAATAGTGCTGTTATTAATTGTCATGGAAAAGTGTTGTCCAATCTGGAAGATGGTTCAACTCCATCGGATGCTGCTACCGTGAGACAAATGAATGAAAGCTTGAAAAAAGGAACATCCGCTTTTGTTAAACAAAATCAGGTGGTGTCAAAGAAAGGTGATGAGTTTATGCAAGGAAGTGAAAAGTTTACCTTACTACAACTAAAAAATGACAAGTGGGATGGAAAAAATAAAAGATTGTCAAATATAAGTTTAGGCACGGAAGAACATGATGCTGTTATTTTAACACAAGTACCACAACTATCAGCTACTGGTGTTAATTTTATATGTAAAGGTAGACGATTAACCCAAGTTAAATCTGGTAAAGATGATCAGGATTGTGTTGTTGTAAAACAAACTATAGTTTTAGATAAAATAAATAACGTATATGATGGAAAAAATAGAAGAATATCTAACATATCAGCAGGAATAGCTCCGAATGATGTTGCTACTATTAATCAAGTTATAGCAACCTCTAATGACGATCCATCTGTGTATACATGTAATGGTAAACGTATCACAGATCTTGAGAATCCTACAGATTACAAAGATGCTACTAATGTGGAGTATGTAATGAACCTTATGGGTAATGTAATTATAGACATGCACAATCATATGCTTAGTAAACCGAATCACGGTAAAATCCAAGATGATCAAAGAGAACAATGGATTAAAGATGCAATTATCAATAAGTATTAGTAAAACTCGCCAATATATAAGTATGGAATATATAAAAAGTGTTCATTATCATAAAGTATTTCATGGAGTGAAGACGCTCGTTATATAAAACGGCATAATGAAGACCTCATCGTTCAGTCGTCGTCAAGACGTTGGCAAGAAAGGACGTGGTATAACATCAGCTGCATTATCCCTGCTCAGACGGATTCCAATTGGTGCTGTTGTGAATCGAGCGATAGACGCTTTACCATACGAATTACATCTGCCCGGAGGTTATCAATATTGTGGACCTGGAACTAAGTTGTCAAAACGTTTAGCAAGAGGAGATCCTGGAATTGATAAATTACATCAAGCTTGCAAAGAACACGACATAGCATATTCAAAGTATAAAGATTCAACGAATAGATCAATAGCGGATAAAATTCTAGCGGAAAAGGCTTGGCAAAGAGTAAAGTCAAGTGACGCAAGTATTGCAGAAAAAGCATCGGCTTGGGCAGTAACTACAGCCATGAAGACGAAAGCTAAATTTGGTGCTGGAAGACGACGTCGCAGAGGAAGACCTGCAAAGAGAAGAGCTCCCAAAAGAGGTGGAAACATTAAGAAGAGACGTCGTAGAACTCGTAAAGCAACAGTAAAGAAAGCTTCTATTTGGTCAATGGTAAAAAACGGAGCAGGTTTATACCTAAGACCGTACCGTGTGTACTAAATAAGAAGAATCAATTGATAATTCCAAATAAAGCCTTAACAAATCATCAGTTAAATGATTATGTAAAATGTTTAAAAATACCATTTTTTCGAGGAGTTTTTATGAAAGATGCATTACCAACTAAAATATGGGAAAATGAAACTGGAATAGTAAATTTGGATTCCACCTATGGTCCAGGCACTCATTGGGTATGCTATAAAAAGCTCGGACAAACCGTTTACTACTTTGACAGTTTTGGCAATCTACCACCGCCGAAAGAACTGCAACATTATTTTCGAAACTCCAAAAACATTTTTTACAATTACAAAAGAGAACAACCTAACAATACTGAAATATGTGGGCATTTATGTTTGGAGTTTCTAGCGAAGAGTGTCAGTCAGCTTTAAGATGTCATCGTATACAGTGTCACTGAGTGGAAATTCATCCACATTGAAAAGTACGCTGTTCCCAGCATTGCGTCTATCCAAGGAAATATTATGGGAAGCGGCATTACTTGATTTAACTACCTACAACTCAATTCCCAATGTTACGGAAGGAAAGAACAATTTACTACATTATTATGAAACTAAGGATGCTTCAGGAAAATACTCAGAATTGAAAATAATTACATTTCCTACTGGAGCTTATGAAATCGATGATATAAACCAATTACTACAAAAACAACTCGGAGAAGAAAATATCACCGTTAAAGGAAACAATAATACTTTAAAAGCAGAAATAACTTCAAAATATTATATCGATGTCAGCTTGAAAAACTCCATTGGCAGTTTACTTGGATTTACAGATACAAAAAAGAATATATTAACTCCTGGAACTACTCATTCAGGTGATACAACTGTTACAATATTGAAAGTCAATAGTATCGATGTAACGTGTAATATTATACACGGATCGTATAGAGAAGGAGTGAATCAGCATATTTTACATACATTTTATCCAACAGTGGCTCCTGGTTTTAAAATTGTTGAGAAGCCACAAAACTTGATATACCTACCGTTAAACACCAGTTTCATTTCAGACATCGTACTGAACATATTGGATCAAGACTGTATTAGTGTTGACTTTAGAGGAGAAACGATAACTATACGGATACACATCAGAGCGGCAACATAAAGGTCAACATGGGATTATCATTTAAACCGCAACGGAAGAGTCGGGAGCTCAGTAGCTCCTCGACATTGGAAGAGTTAACATCGGACAACATTCGTTTTCTACAGAAGATTGGATTGAAACTTAACAACGATGGATATCCTGGATATATCTCAAGGACCGACATTCGACGAAACACTATGGGAGAAGGAATATCACACGCACAACCCTTACACTTCATCAAAATTAAACAATAACGATGAAATAAGGATTCCCATTCAACAACAAGATATTTACACATTACCGTGTGAAAGTTATTTGTACATTGAAGGACGGGTATTAAAATTGGATGGAAAAACTGCTTCAACAGTTCCTTTTATAAATAACCCGATGGCATATCTTTTTGATGAAATAAGATATGAGATATCAGGGGTGACAGTTGATTCGACAAAAAAGGTTGGTATAACAACGACATTGAAAGGATTAACATCATTAACACCGCATGAGAAGAATTCAATAGTCACCGCCGGATGGGTTGCCCCTGATAAAGACACTATAACACCGGATTCCAACGGTCACTTTGATTTTCATGTACCCTTACGATTGCTTTTGGGATTCGCTGAAGATTACAAACGAATAATAATAAATGTCAAACAAGAATTGGTATTACTCAGATCTTCAACTAACAAGGACTTGATACTTGCAGACCCTGCAACTACGGAAGATAAACTGGAATGGCAACTACAATTGGATAAAGTTGTTTGGAGAGTACCTCATGTAAGATTGGCCGATGAACATAGAATCGTATTATTGAGAAAGTTAAAGTCTGACCGTGATATTGTGATGCCATTCCGAAGTTGGGAATTCCATGAATATCCTACACTACCTCAGACAGAACGACAAACATGGACCGTCAAGACATCAACTTATTTGGAACGGGCAAGGTACATAATACTCGGTTTTCAAACTAAGCGAAAAGATGTTATCACTGCAAATGCCGGTCAATTTGATCACTGTAAAATAAAGAATTGTAAAGTTTTCTTAAACTCTCAATTCTTTCCGTATGACAATTTGAATGTCATGTTCAGCAAAAAACGTTTTTCCATTTTATACGATATGTATGCAAGATTTCAATCGTCATATTATGGAAAGACTAATACACCACTATTATCGCCTGACCAATATTATTCCAAGGCTCCGATAATTGTAATCGATTGTTCAAAACAAAATGAATCGGTAAAATCATCAAGTGTGGATATAAAAATTGAAATGGAATTTGAACAACCAGTAGCGGATGGAACTTCAGCATACTGTCTAATTCTACATGATAAAATAGTTACTTACACACCGCTGACCGGAATTGTGAAGAATGTACTTTAAAAAGAATTAGTACAACGACTGCAGATTTTTGAGGTTAGAATTATCTGCTTCAATTTTTGAGGTTAGAATTTCGTTTGTGAAAAACAAGTTGAAAACAAACATTTATGTGATTGTATAAATTTCAAGGATTTCACGAAAAACATAAAAGAGAGAAAATCATGAGTGGAAAGTTCATTTTATATTCGACCGTCGTATGGGAAACATCGTTCGCAAGATGAGTTCTACTAACGGAGAAGAAAATACACCTCTAATGGATGAGAATAGTTCAGATATAGAAAAACAAGTTGAACGAGAAATGGACGAGTTCCTCAAGTTTAACAAACATAAGAAGAGAGAAGAAGAAAAAGAAGTAAAAAGAAAAAAGGTTGAAGTTAACATTACAACTAATATTTTAACAGAAGTATTTCTTCGGATTTTCTACCCCATTTCATCATGCATGACGAAAAGTATTTCAGTTGGAATTTTAAAATCATTGGATTATTCACCGATTGTTATTTTAAATCATGGAAATAAAATGGTTACATTCACTGAAACTTCTTGGGAATCATTTATGAAACATTTACATCTTTTGGAATGTTATTTGAGTAACAACACATTTGGAAGAAGAACAAGATTAAGTTTATTGGAATCAAATATTGAAGTTGATATAGTGAAACATCGTGGGGGACAAATGGTTCGCTTCAGAGATTTAACTAGACATGATGTAAAATTACATTTGACTAAAGAAGAATTTTACACTTTAAGTTGTACTACCGGTCCCGTCACCAGATATTTGAAACAACTAATATTTTCAAGTGCAATAATCAAAGACTATCTAATCGATACATTGGACAGACAACCTTTCGTTCCAATTTTATACGGTCCCGTGGATACTTCAATTTTTAATCGAATACCTCAAGAAGTGGATATGTGGAGACAATTGAACAACTATCACACCAACTTTAATATCGACGAAGAAGCGCAAGAAGTTAAAGAAGAACAATCGTGTTTGTAATACAAGTCAGTTGCTGACGAGACTTCATCATGAACAAACGGGTTTCGTTTTCTAATGCGCCACATATAATGGAAGTTAAAAATGGTATAATTGAATTTCAAGCTTTTCGAGGAAATGATGGAAATTTTATTATAAAAGAATTAGTAATTTTGGATATGAACACATCTGTAGTTTATCATTACTTATTCAAACCTCCATTACCATTCAATAGACTAACAACTAAAGCGAAAGTTACAAACAAATGGTTGTACAAACATTTTCTCAACTTAAGATGGGATGAAGGTTTTATTAATTATAACATGATGCCGCACATTATGAATCATTACTGCAAAGAGTTCAAAACTATCTACACAAGAGGATTGGAAAAAGCTAATTGGATACAATCATTTACAAGCAACGAAGTGATAAATGCAATAATAGATAGAGATTTCCAATGCTATTTCAATGAACTTTGTATTTCATCAAAGAGTTTTAAACATCGAAGGTCACAGTGCGCTTTGAAGAATGCCTACCGCTTGAATAATTTCCTTCAACAGAATGGTGGGGGTAATGTCGGTAATAAAAGTGAGAGCGCTACCATGACGCAGCATGAGTATTACTCGAACCTCCGAAGAGACAACATCTCCGACGGACATTATTATTAACAAGAAGATTAACAAGAAGATTAACAATAACATCAAGATGGCATCGCAGAACTTTCTTCAAAATTTGGTTGATCAATTCAACGCTCATTCAAAATCAACAATCTTACCGACGAAGAGATGTTCTGAACTAAAAGAAGAAAAACATTACATCATACATACAATCAAGAAGATGGACACTTCAGTTGGTGATGCTATTAATTGCACATTGAGCGAGGCGCCGTATACAGTTGGTGACGAACCGAAGTTACAAATCTTCCTACCGAAACGGTTTGTACAACTTCTACAAAATGAAGATCTTCGAGTTATTCAACCTGGCGCACTCTATTTAGTTTCACACGGACCGAGTGGAAACAACTCAACTGAACTAACTATTCATGTAACACCTACTACTAACTAGTTTGTACATAACTTTGTAAATATATATGTTTGTAATGGTTTCTCAAGATGATATAAAACAAAAAAAAAAAAAAAATAAAAGAAGCAACATATTGTTATGTCTTTGTACATAGCAATATGTTGCTTTTTTTAAAAATTCCACGGGATGACCTTGACCCAATTTTGTGTGATAATAAAAGTGAAAATCAACTTGTGAAATTCATCAGTCTACGACTACCTTTCGTACCGTACACATCTCGCTCTCTATAACTAAATACAAAACTTCAACATGTCCCTAAAGGTCAAGTGTGCATCTTACGATACCAACACCATTACGAGTTTTGAACAACTTGAAGATTTAACCAACGAAATGCGAGTTTTACTTACCGGTGGTTATCACTTAACTGTTGATGTTAGTGCTACTAATGTAAGGATGTTTACTAAAACAAAATACTGTGATGATGAAGTATTTCTTTCAACACAACCTACAACATCTTCATCACCGACTGGTCAACATAACATCAAGTTCCACAAGTATTACCAATGTTAAATAACTTTTAACAAATAAAACTAAGGAATCACGTGATCAATGTCAAGTTGATAAAAAGGGAATGATACTTGTATAACTAATCATTCGCTTCCCGACTCTCGCTGCGTCAACACCTAATTTTAAAGATGTTATACAGAATGATGATCGAACTTGATGGAAAAATCTATGGAAAAGATTACAACACCGTTGAACAAATGACCCAAGATTTAGATGTATTAACTAAAGAAGGATATCAAGCTAAATTAATTTTAAAATTTCCTGAAGTACATCCACTATCGACTGAAGAACTTATCGCTATGGCTAAAGCGGAGAGAGAGAAAAAGGCTGAAGAAAACAAACAGAAACAGACAAAGTCTGAAGAAGATAAACAGAAATAAACTTCTTAAGTATAAACATTCCTTACATTAGTAAGGTATAATTTTTTAAAACTTCGTTTGGATGACCTTGAAATTACCCCCACCACTTTTTGTAGTACATAAAACTGACTATTCAACACTATACACTCTTATTCTTTCACTAGACTCAGCAGCGTCAACATGGAAAAACAAAAGTACAAGTACGAACCTCGTTACTGTTGTGAACAACAGTGTACAGATTTAGGACCAATGATGGTGGACGGGTTAGCTTGCACTAAATGTGAATTTTTTGGATCTTGTTACTGCAAGTGCAAAACAAAACAACTACCGCCACCGGAATTGCGAACTTTCAAATTTTACAAATCAAGATATTTTCATACATGCTGTCCTCAAAGATGTTTCAAATTTCATCCTCTCGATCTAGCTCATTGTCAACGCACCAAGTCTCATCAAGATGATTTTTGTACACATATGATAAAAAGATGTAAATACAGATCAGATTGGTATTCCGATCCTGTAGAACCATCGAATGTGTAATTTCAGTTTTACACTCTTTTTTAAAACTTCAATTGGATGACCTTGAGATTTCCCCCCACCATTGGTTTTTTAGACTTCCCCCCACCATTAGTTTAAGTTTTGTATCTTATTGAATCCACCTTTGAATTATTTCACTTCCAACACTCTAACTAACAACATGGGATCGCCTTTCGTCAAGTTTCAACATATAATAACTGACAGAGAAGAATTGGAGGAAATATTTCAAAATTTGCTCTCTGTCATGAATAGATATCCTATGAGATGGATCAGACTTGATGTTCACTATTTACGTCCTCGTGATTCTTCATCATCGAGTGAAGATGAAACAACGACTACTACTTCAGCTAGGATATTTCAATTTTCTTCATCATCGAGTGAAGACGAAACAACGACTACTACTTCAGCTAAGATATTTGAATTGAAAGACGAAGAAGAGGAACTTAGCTATTTACTTAATAACAAGCTCATGCTCACCGACAAATAAGCCTCCTTCCTAAGCGCTGATCTTCATTCAATCACCGACTCTCGCACGATGAACAACTCTCCGTTGGCACGAATGAATTCTAGTTTCGAAGTAAATTCAAAAGAAGATTTGCAAGAAATATTTAATACTTTACACGAAATTGTTAGTAAATTTAACACTGTTAAAATGAATCTGGAAATAACTTACGCCTGTCCTATTTGTGATAAGGTTGAAAGTTCTGATGAAGATAGTTTGCTAAATCTTACTCCACTTACACCTCTACAATCAGACACGACAACAACAAGTACGGAAGCAAATGGTGAGCAACCTCCTTCCCCCACCACTTCTTTGTGATTCAACTTCCCCCACCACTTCTTTGTAATTAAACTTCCCCCCCCCCCCACCACTTCTTCGTTTAACTAACGTTCCTCGCTTTCACTTCTCATTCCGTCTCCAACATTTGAACTATCAACATCACTTGTTTCAAAATTTCAAACACCAAAAAACAACACTAATGATGGATATGATGGATGAAGTTTCCTTCGTCACAAGAATGGAAGAGGAAAAGATGAAAGAAGAAAAATTGAAATTGGAAATTAAACGTTTGCAATTAGAACGGGAAAACCAACTCGAGATATTACGTTTCTTCAAACTTGTCAAATACGTCATCTGGGGACTCTGCCTTTACCTCATCCTCGTCGTCGGCGTTTGCTTTTACAACTCCGTATTTCATCACAAAAATTCAACCTGTATTGCACATTGATTGTATTTGTTTTTGCACATTGATTGTATCTGTTTTTAACGAATAAAGTTCAAAACTTAAATCTACCTATCCCGCTATCACCGGGTAGTTCAACTCTCAGAACTATTTCCTGTGGTAGCGGGATAGGCTTTTTTAAAACTTACTCGGGATGACCTTGACATACTTTCCGTAACCCAATTATCAAGTTGAATTTCAGTTTTGAACTAACTTTTAATTTATGCATACTCATTTAATATACGACCGGAAGCTGTGTGCCCCGGCACGTGGCTTCCGGGGCATGTGCCCTAAGCCAGAAGTAACCAAATCTAACTACTGTTATCACATACCAGGTCAAATTTCCCATTCTCTAAATAATAATTATTACTTTAATTAAACTCTTTTTGTAATGTTCAATAAGATTAAATTCATTAAAAAAAGAAAATTATAAATAACCGGGACCTTGATGTTTATGTCGATCTAGCACCAAAATACCAAACTAGTGAGGACCATATGAAAATTTTTAAAACACATTTTATCATAATGTTAATATTTTTAGAGTATAATAATTGCCAAAAACAACCCAATCCTCTAAATTTAATAAAAATTATAAATACCTAGAACCTGTGTATTTATATCGATCAAGCACCAAAGGAAAATGCTAGGGGGACCATATGAAAATTTTTACAACACATTTTATCATCATATTAGCATATTTACAGTGTAATAGTTGAAAAAAACTCTATCTTCTCTACATTTAATAAAAATTTATATATCCTGGGTATTTATTTGTGCCTCGGATAAATACCCAATTTATTTACCTACCCACTGAGCATTTACCCGGCACACATCACTACCTATACCTAATGTAAAATGTCTGAAAAACAGATTCTACTTTTGCTATATATACAAGGTAAGTATAGGTAGGTACTATTATACTAGGTAAGTATAGGTAGGTCTTAAATTTGTTTCATCCACCACTTTCACTTGATTCGTTCAATGCTTCAAGTATTTACCAAGTAACTCTTAAAGAAAGTTTTACTGTATAATTTTAAAAAGTATTTAAATTTTCACGTTGAATAAAATTATAAACTATTTATAACAATGTATTTATATTAATAATAAAAATTACTTGAAATAATAACATTTAAAGCCAAATATATATATATATATATATATATATATATATATATATATATATATATATATATATATATATAAACTGTATATGTAAGAATGCGAGTTTCTTATAAGTCTAATTATTGATAAATATTTTAGTGGAACCATTTATTATACAAAAAATAGTATCTAGTCAACGATGGAAAAACACATACAGATGTTCAAAATGAACTGGTTTGGGATGTTATTATAAACCAATACTTTTAATATAGGACTTGTATTTTATACAAGTAGAATATTTGTTATGTCATTTACATGAGATTAACACCTTATGACACATAAATCATATTTATTATGAAAGAGTGGAAGAGTAATTTGGCACGGTTAGGCTCACAGCCTTAATTTCATATCAAGAGTAATTTAATCACTTCGTCTTGTGATTTAATGCTTAAAACTCTTGTAGTCCGAAACTTCATTAAAACAACTCAGTAAATAAAACAACTAGAAAGTTTAGAGTTTTGTTAAGTACCTTGCCTTTTACTGATGACTATTCGTTTAAGATGGTTAATTAAATCTATCATGGCCAGAACAAGTAAATTACATACATTCTTGGCTATCAAATTTATTTTTACTAACTCTTATTTAACTGAATTAAAAATTAATTTCATTGTAGACGGAATGTTAAAAGTTAGATTCTGAAACAAACACGAGTGCGGTTGTTTCCAGTTCCATCGCTATAGAGGTCGCCCCATGTGCACTTCTTTTATTACTCTTCGTTTAAAACTCAGCTTCTCCACATAGAGTGTGTTCTTTCTGCTTAACAAATTTTATTTAAATTCAAGTATGTTAAAATAATAATAATAATAATAAATAACGTTACAATACAGTTTATATTACAAGGTGAAAATTTAACTTTGTAATTAGTTATAATAAACTATCTTGTTAATACCTTTCCCCGGGGAGTTTACGGAAACAAGATTTTTGTGTAAGTTAAACATAGATATTCATTAATAGTAATATTACAAAAGACTTACAGTATTAGTCGAAATGTTAAAATAGTTATACTTAATACTTTGAATGTTCCAAAGGCTATGTTTTAATAATAAACAGCTTGAAATAACTGTTGTAATCGTAACTGTTATAAGTATCAATAAATTAAATTGTGTAAATTTATTTAAGTCCAAGTATAAAATGTAAAATGTCGATAAACAAAATACATTTGGGCATTCTTACAGAGTGGAGCTCCGGCCGCCATGTTGAGGGAACTAAGATTGATGTGGATCTCGGAGAAACGCTTTTATTGGTCGTCGAGGAACATTTGACCTGTTTAAACATCGTGTGTGATAGGGTTATAAAATAATAAAATTAAAGAAGTGTTAAATTGTATTCATTTATAGTTTCAAGTTATATCAAAAAATTGCCCTACATTCTGTAAATAAGCATATGTTACTTTGAAGGATTCTAAACGAGAAAACTTAAACTATTCCATACTGACTAAAGAAACAATGAATGAAAGAAATAATGAATTATTTTTATTCTAGCTTTTATTTCAATTTATTTTATCTATAGCTAAGTAAGCTATTCGTAGTCCATACAAATAAATGGTTATATTCATAAATATTTACGAACTCTTTAAGTATAGAATACATATAATGAGAAATAAATTAACAGCAAAAGCGTACAGTATAATGTAGTAAACAAAACTGAAATAAATAAAAACGTTCTTGACTCATTTAAAATTTAACTGAAGTGAACTTAAATTGATGCGATATAAATAATGAAGGAAATAATTTTGTGTATCTAGGCTATTCCTTCAACAATTAAAACTAATTGTAAATAATCAATAAACTAATTATAATCTTCGAAATTAAAGCTAACGAGATAACATTAAAGATTATTCATGTTGAAAAATCGTTTTTACAGGAAAGGAAAAACACTAATAACAAGCCATTCTCTAATGATTTACATTTAGAAAGACTTTTTAGCTCCTGCAGGACTTTTTCAGAATAAGAATATCAGGATGTCAATAACTCAATCTCTGAAATTCGTTGAAAACAGTTTGAATATCACCTCTAAAATAACTTACAATCGGCGTATTTATAAACTATTCCTAAACATTAATTTATTCTAAAAATGTGATTTTTTTATATACAACATTAAATAACTTTTGTGAAAAAAGTTTTAAATTAATTTTTAATGTGGAAAGTGAAGAATCAGACAAAATATAATGGACAAGCTAAAATATAGATTATTTACATACATAGAAAATAGTTTTTCGAATAAATCACACAATATGCATTGTTGTTCGTTTAAGAAAACCCATAACTACGATGTGTTTAATTGACACCTCAGTTATCTTGATGATCTCTGTGTTATTCTGTCCCAGCGGTAAATCAACTGGAGTGATCCCCTTATGTTATATAATCCGTGTGTGTCCCTACCATTCCTGTGATTTATTCCTTCCCGCATCGCCTACAAACTACCGTCAAGTGTTAGGCATAAACCAAACGAATATACAGTAGAATTTGAAATGAATTGGAACTTATTGACTGTCAACTGTGGAAGATATTGTAAATCTCATCTGAAATCTCTCTTATTTTTTAAGAAACTTTGTAGTAACCCTTAAGTACGTATGTATGGTTACTTACAACACAAAAGAGTGTTTGGAAAAATCAATTTATTAGTGTAAAATATGATTGGCGTAAAGCTCAGAAGATGTGAATGTAAGTCATTGATACAACGAAAATACGAGAATAACAAGAGTAATAATAATTGGATTTATGATTTCATGGTATAATATATGCTTGAATTCTCTAGTAACGTTTAAAAATATAAATTACACATTGAATAAAAGCCACAATAAACAAATACCAGTTTACAAATGTATATCGGATATGTATATGTACTATAAAATAAGTCGTATTTTAAACAACAAAGAACATCTAAAAAATGCCCAGAAACTTTTTGGTTAAAAATTTTTTAAATATATTTTGTAGTAAGGGATTGTTGAGGTAGACTACGTATACCTAACTTAATAAAATTATCAACATTTTTTTAGACGAGTCTTCCAATTATAATAATAGAGATATTCTAGAGTCACTGTCATTACACGCACGTAGCAAGTACTACAATTTTTGGTAAAGGCCAAAATAATGTGAAAGTTTAGAGTATAAAGAATGAATATTTGGGAAGCACACAATGATTATTTTTAAACTTAAATTGAAAAAGGTAGTTTAAATATGTTTTTCACATTTCTAAGAGTAGAAGTTACTTACATTAAGTTTTACTAGTTGGCCGTAATTGAAGTCTTTTGTGTTCAATATGTCAAGAATACCCTAAAACGTCCTTTTTCTTCATTATATCATAGACTTATGAATTACATGATCACAACAAATCTTCATTTAACATAACAGACAATTATTAGTTAAAAAATGATTAAATATATATTTATAAAATGATAATTGTCTGTTGTTCGTGGTTTTACAAGTATCGTTTAAGTATAACTTTAATATACATTACACATGAATTTGCATTTTTGCAACGGTTTTCTGGTTAATGAATGTTTTAATTTCCAGATGATTTTTACATTTAAACTTTTGTACTAAAAAGGCCGAGCCATTCAAAAATCGTACTTTTAATAAACGCCTATGTAAATAAACTAATTTCCCTAGAAATAAATAGACGAACTCATGAAATTTTAAAGCAAATAGGAAGATATTCTTAAATCAACCCAATTAATTTCGTCAAAGGAAACGTTTTATTTTCATTTGTTTGATGTAACGTGCCCTGGGAGTTAATAAATGAGATGCTAAAACTATGTTCAAAGGGGACATTCATTCATAAAAACACAAAAGTAATAGAATTTTAAACCTCAACTATTGTTAAGTAATTTAATTTTGAATTGTAAGCTATTAAAACAACTTATGGTTTCTTGTTGTCGTCGCAGTAAATCGTCATCTTTCAAAACAAAGATTTTATTCAAACTTAATATTAATTTTTGTTTGAATAAGTGTAATTAATATCCAACTAATCTCACTTCAGTACTTTGGCTTAGTTCTCTCTCTATTGTGGTAAAAAATTGTCTGGCAGGATTATAAGTTTTATCATTTCTGTGTTCTTAACAGCACTGTAGTAAGAAATTTTATTTTTGACAGGTGTGGGGATCATGCTGGGGTACATAAAAAACGTATTTTATTTTAAAAAGCCTTTTAACGACCTGTAATATTTGTCAAAGAATTTTAATATTATTTGCTTAACGACACGGTATCTACACATTAAAGATTTTTATTCAAGCCTGAATCTAAAAAAGTAGCCACATAAATTTGAATACCCATGGATGTTACGTGAAGTATTTGACTTGAAAAGTTGTGTAATATATTTTATTCCGAATTGTATTATTTGTAGATTATCATAACAAATATGTTAATTAAATATAATTTTTAAATAAAAGCTCATAATGTGATAAAATAATGTAGAATATGAACGAGGTTTTGTTTGCCTGTGTTTACAATAATACTAATAAAATGTGATGAGTTAAAGCGACCTAATTTTTAATACTGCTCATCTATTATTAATTAGACAATTTTGTACTATTTTCATAATTGGTGATTTGGAACATCAACAATACTCTTTTTAATCTACGGCTATCATGTAAAATAAAAAAAATTAAAAAAGTAATAAAAAGGACTAGTGACAAAATGAAACAGAATATTTGCTGCTAACTAAACCAAACCGAATACCGCAATTCTTTGTACTGTCAAAAGTTTTAGATGGAATTCAAGCAAAGGCTATAAAGTTTTAATTAAAATCGTAGTTTTGATGTTTGTTTAACAAACAGAAGAATTCATTCATGAACTATTTTTGTTTACCTTTAGTATAACAATGTAATTTACCTTGGTAAATAAAAATAACCACAATTATGTATCCAATTAATTTAAAAGATAAAGTTTTAGTAATAAATAGAAAACAGTTAAAATAGATGCTTTTATGTAGTTACCCATTTTGTTCAAAACTTAGCTTGTAATTTGTAAAAACATCCAACCCAACAAATAAAACATTATATATATCTATAGACTAACAGTTGTGTCGCGATGATTCAATGATATAAAACCGGATTTTCAATAGTTAACTTATCTTAACCTTGAAGATGCTTAAATATTAGGAACTGATTAAAACATTGTATACAGGTTCTTATCTACATGTCCAAAGGGCTAAAATTAGTTTAATAATCCACTAATGTAAAATGAAACTTATTCAAGAATTTCTTATTAAGACAATTTAATTCATATTATAATAAAATACTTGTATAATAATATTTGTAATAATATAATACTTGTATTAACCACTTTTTTTATCTGCATTTGACATACTAATTTTTTATCGCAACGTGATACTTAATTTCTTAATTTGCATCCAAATACTTCACTGGCTATTCTCAAGAATAGGCATATACATATATAAGTAGATAGTACTATGGGGTTCCTAGGACACTTTTGGAGACAATAAAAAATCTAACAAATTTCACAGTTTTTTAATACAATTATGCAATATTTTTACCACTTTTTGGCCAATTTTCAGCTTTTGTCAAATTGTCATAAAAAATATGCAATTTTAATGAAATTTTTAACAAATATGCCTGAATTTTCTACAAAATAAAATTTTTTTAAAAACAAGTAAAATTATCACATTTTATAAGTATTTTTTCAATAAAATCAATAGTTGACTTTTCATAAGGTAATTTAAAATTTTAATAGTATTTTTTAATAAAATTTGAATTTTTTTAAAATAAGTAAAATTAAGGTTTAGTATCAATAATATTGTAATAATTATTCAAATTTAACTAAAGCAGTTTCTTTATCATCAAAAGTCTTAATATCAGTGACAATTAAATGTAAATCTTTTTTATTTAATTCTTTAATTGATTTATCATCAATTACATTAGTAAATCTTTTTGGTAAATGTACTTTACATTTTTCTAATTCAACAATAATTGTATATCCATATTTATCTTTAATTCTTTAAAATTTTTCAATTTTATATTTTTCATTTAAATTTAAACTTTTTAATGGTTTATATTCTTTAAATCTTAATTCTCCAATATTATTAATTTCTTCTAGCAGATCCATTTATATAGGAAAAAATATCAAATAGGTAAGATAATAGGGTTGCTATGCTATTTTTCAGCTACAATTAAATTTTTTTTAAATTATATAAAAATACATTATTTTTTAAAAATAATTAAGAAAATTATGAAAAAAATTCTAAAATTTTAATAAAAAAATTTCAGCTACCTTGAAAAATTTATGATATTTCTTAATTTTGTTATGTTTTTTTACTTTTTATCTAAGCTTTAAGGTTTAAAATAAATTTATATAATACAGTTTTATTAGATAATCCTAAATAAATGTTAAGAAAATATGTTAAATCTTTTTGTTTTGTAATGACAATAACAACTTTTTTATCAATTTAAAATTTCTAAGTAAAAAATATTCTTAATAAATGGTAGCTGAAAATAAAAAATCTGATACTTATAAATATACTATTACAGAATTACTTGGAAATAAAATAAAACCAACAAATGAAAGATTTGGATTATGGTTACTTATAGAAAATTTATATAATAATAATTTAATTACAAATATCGGTGATATTGATTATACAAAAAATGAACAAAAATTAAACAAATTTAAACCAATTACCGAACCATTTTGTGATAATATTATGATTGTTAAAATAACAGATTCTACAGATTTAGAAGGAAAATTATTAAAAAAAGATGCATGTGGTTCATTTAATAGTTATTTAAGAAGTAAATTTTCTAGATTTCCATTAGCAAAACATGGTGTAAAAGCAAAATTACCACAATTATTAAATTCTAATACAAATACAATAAAAGGTGTTGAACAAATTATAGACAAGGATTATAAAATTATTTATAAAAAATATAAAAAACCAGTTGCAATACCATATAAAATTGAATTAGCAGATGTAAAATTATTAACATTATTAGGAAAATTACCAAAAATACTAAAAGAATTAGAAATAGAACATTATTATCTACTTGATTTAGATATAACACAAGATTTTTCTGGTATTTTTGATAAAGAAGAAATGATTGAATATTTAATAGAAAACTATAATTTTTGTAAAGAAGGTAAATATAAAAAAGGTTGTAAAATAATTGTAGACAATAATAAAACTGTTGGTAAAGATTGTTTAACATGGATTAGTCATAATTCTAGAATAAAAATATATAATAAATTTGTCTGTCAATTAACAAGTCCTGGTATTAATAAACAATTAGGTAATCATATTATAAATTTTGTAAATTGTCCTGATAAAAGATTAAAAGAAACATTTAATAGTGATTTAGGAAAAAATAATGGAATAACAAAACTAGAAGCAACTATTTATAATTATGTTAATGAAAATTTCCAAACAGACAAGGAATTTGATCCATTAGATGATTGTATAAATTTACTAAAACAAAGTAGAAAATATTTTAAAAATGCACCTTTTTATTCTGTACCATTATATAAAATATGGAATAAATTAACAGATTCATTACAAAACAGTTGTTGTTTAGTTTTTAAAGATATTTTACAATATGTTTATTATGGAAATTTGAATACTAAAAAATTGACAGGTATACAAATAAAACTACCAAATAATAAAGAAGAAAGAAATAAATTAATAAATTATGTATTGTCTGCTTTTAGTTTTAATTTATTACCAATTAATTATATTTATATAAAAGAAGATAAAGACAATAAAATATCTATTAAACATAAATGTTTTATAAAAGAAGGAAAAACATATTTTTCTAAATCAAATACTGTATTTTCTACAATTCCAAAAGATATAAATTTAAATAATTTAGGATTAATAAAAACAAAAAATATTATTCCAAAAATACCTAGAAAAAGAATAAATATTACAAATAAATTATGTCCTTATCCATATAAAGAAATAAATCCAATTAACACTATATTTTTAAAAAGTATTAAAAAAAGAAAACAAGAATTAGAAGAAATTGATATACAGACAAAAAAAAAATCTATACAGAAAAATTACAAAATATATAAAAAGAATATAAGAGTATTTTAGAAAAAGACAGACAAATTAAACAAATAGAAGATGAGTTAATTAATTATTTTTCTAAACAATGGAAAGAATTAAGTATAAACAATAATTATAAAATATCTGCATTTGTTGTAAATAATAAAAATAAATATCCATATGTTGGTGTTTTAGGTGAAACAAATAATGTTAAATGTGTATATTATATAAAAGGTTTTTATAAAAATAAATTTATAGAATTAAACAATAATAAAGACAAATTAAAAGAAAAAGGATTTATTTTTATTCCATATAATGGTTTAAATATAATTTACTATCCAATAGATAAACCAATTATGGAAATACAAACAAATGGTCTAACAACTTTTAATGGACATTCTTTTCCAAAAATTATAACTTTAAATGCATTTGATGTTTTTAAAGATAAAGAAAATATAATTTATAGTGAAAAAGATAGAAACAAAGCTGATTATTTAAGAATGGAAGATATTATTGGAACTGTTAAAGTAAAAGATTGTAAAAGATTAGAAAATTTAGACAATGGATTAGAATTAAAAATAAGTATTTTAAAAATAATTTATTATAGAAATAAAGAAAGATATATCTTTAAATTTGAAAATAATCCAGATTGTTTTATATCTAATTAATGGTTAGAAAAAGAAATACAAGATAGAAAAATTGATTTAAATTATAAAATAAATTTAAAACTGGATAAAATTAAAATAACACCTAATAAACATAAGGAAAGATTAGTATTTATTGCTTAAAATCAAAATATTCTGGTAATTTAATATTGTTTTCTTTTATATATTGTAACATTTCTTTTAGATATGGTTTTTGTATATTTAAACATTCTTCTATAAATTTATTAATATAATTAAAGCCAAAAAAGAATTCTGGATAAATACAATTACTTTCCTTAGGTTCATATTCATAATAAATATTATATTCTAAATAATTATATAATAATATCCATTATTTCTTGTCTATTATATTTTTAGTTATATAAACTTTTTGGTCAAAATCCCAAAAACAAATATCTTTAGGTAAATTTAAACTGTACATTATTTATTTGAAATAATTTGTCATTAAAATTTTTGTTTTGTTTTATTTTAGGAAAATAATACTTATAATCCATTTTAAATTATTTTATTTTATAAATTTTAAGATTTACTTGATTATCTTCTTCTTTTTTATCAGTTCTATCTTAAAATAAATTATTAAATGGATACAGACAATAAAGTTTGTATTAAATGTAATATATTAAAAGATCTTGATGAATTTGGCAAAAAGTTAGGACAATATAAAACTATTTGTTTTAAAGATAAAAAGAAGTAATAATGACACCAAATCTATAAGAATTAATTAATAAAATAATACATTTTTTTACAAAAAACATGTTTTATAATGATAGTAACTTATATTAACTTATAATGGAAAACATATAAAACTTATTAAAATTAAGTAGGACCCAAAATGGGGCCCATATAAATTATAATAAAAATAAAAATATATATTGAATCTGGATTAAATAAATTAATTACAAAATCAAAAAAGATACTTAATTATTTTTAAAAATGGATTGATAAATGTTTAAAACCTAAAATAAATAAATCAAAACAAATAATTATATATACAAAACTTAATAATGATTTTATATTTAATAATAAAAATATATTCATTATATTCAATAAATAAAATAATCCTTGGTTTAAAGAAAAAGATATTTGTAGTGTTTTAGAATATAAAGATACTAAAAAAGGTATTAAAAAACATGTAGATGATGATGATAAATTAAAATTTATAGATATTTTTAGGGGAGGCAATTTGTCCCCCCCCTATCATATAATGAAAAACATACTATTTTTATTAATAAATTTGGTGTATATTTATTAATTTTAAAATTAAAAAAGAATCAAAAAGTTTAATAATAGATTAATAAATATTGTTTTATTATCTATTTTATTAACGCCCTGTTTTAGGGCATCTGAAAAATATATAAAAGAATTAAAGAATATCAAGTGTAACTAATAGTTACACTTACATATTGATACAAATTTTATTAATAAATTTGATACAATTAATTATGAAATAAATTACTAAATTATTTAAAAATTAGGTTGATGAATATTTTAAAAATATATGAATTTATTAAAGGAATTTCTAAAGGAAGTAACCTTATCATACAATAAAAACTTAAGGGGAACAAAACATTACCTTTTAAACATTCAAAAATATTCATAAAGATAATAAATTATAGATGTCACAAATTATGACACCCTGAAAATTGATGTACAGACATGTTTTATAAATGAATCTGGTTTATATCTATTAATTTTAAAATCTAAAAAAGACACTAAATTATTTTAAAAATAGGTTGATAAATGCTTAAACCCAAAATAAAAGAATCAAAACAAATAATTAAACATGACAAATTTAATAATAAATTATTTAATATTTAAATTTATTAAAGAAAAATATATTTAAACTTTAAAAAATGTTAGGGGTAGCAATATGCTACCTCAAGAAAATATTTTAAAATATACATAAATTATAGTATAAATTCAATATCATATGTCTATAAATTATTAATATAATTTTGATTATTTTATTTTATAATATTTTACAAATTTTAAAATTTACTTGATTATCTTATTTTTTATCAGTTCTATCTGAAAAATAAATTATTATTAAATGTATACAGACAATAAAGTTTGTACTAAATGTAATACATTAAAACATCTTGATGAATTTGGTAAAAAATTAGGACAATATAGAACTATTTGTAAAATTTGTATAAATAAAGATGCCAAAAACAGATATTATAAAAATAAAACCAACATAAATTATTATGAATTTTATAAAAAAGAAACAAAAAATATAGTTGAATCTGATAAATATGATTTTAAAGAAAAAGAAAGTAATAGTTTACAAAATAATAAAAATTGTAAAGTATGTAAAGGAATAATTATTAAATATTGTAATGGTAAAAAGAAAGAAACATTTAAGATAATTTGTAGAGGCTGTAAACAGACAATAACAATAATATCTAATTAATTTAAAAAAATATATGTTTATTTAAATATATTTAATTATGAATCTATAAGTTTTTTAAGTTTTTCATTAATAGCTCCTTTTTTGTTTAATAAAATTTGTATTTGATGTTCTATAGATAATTGTACAGTAGCAATTCTTGTCTCACAATGATCTTTTGATTTATAAGTAATTATTCTTAAAACTTCGAAATTATTATCATCATTATTTTCTAATTGTTTTATAGCATCTTGATAACTTTTTAGTTTTTGATAATCCATATTTAAATTTAAAATTTTTTATTAATTTTTCAATAACACATTTTAATAAAAAACATATATTGGTTCACTTTTCTTTGATTTGGTTCAGTAAAAGTGTGCTGTTTCTTTAAAAACTGAAACAAATTCAAACAATCTATTTTAAATTATTTTATAGTGTTTAAAAAGAAAATTAGTAGAATTCTAATTATTTAAATTAACAAATAGTTAGTTTCTACTAATGTTTAATAATTTATCTTAATATATATATTTAAAAAATATACATACAAGATAACTATTTACATACAAAATTTGTTTATTAAATAATATGTTTTACAAAAACAAGAACTAGTTTAAGAATATTTTGAGTAGTTTAAAAAAATAAATAAAAGACTATAGTTTTTTATTGTTTATGTTAATTGTGTTTATGTTAAAATGATTTACATTTGTGTTAACATGATTTATGTTTGTGTTAACATGATTTATATTTGTGTTAACATGATTTATGTTTATGTTAACATGATTTATGTTTAGTATTTTTTTAAATTGTAAATTTTTAGTATTGTGTTTTGTTTAAAAAAGTTGTTTTGATTCTTCTAAGAACTTGAATAATCTATCAGATAATATTAAAAAGTTATTTCTTTTATAAAATAATACTAAAAATTTTCATTTTTTTTCAATTTTTTAAAATCTTGTAAGTTAAAATATGTTTTTATCAGATATTAATATTAAAAATAATTTATCAGATATTAAAAAATATAAAATTGATTTATAGTATTAAATATTAAAAATTTACTCATTCTATCAGATATTAAAATGTATATATATTTTTAATTTATAAGATAAATTAATCATTTGTATAAAATACATAAATTTAAAAAAATGTTTAATATGAAAAGCTTTAAAAACATATTAAAATATAATTTATTGTACCTATTTTATGTTTATTTTAAGTAAAAGAGTTTAAAAAAACTTGTTTATATTTGAAGATTTTATATTTAAAAACTTTTAAGGCCTCTACAAATTATCTTAAATGTTTCTTTCTTTTTACCATTACAATATTTAATAATTATTCCTTTACATACTTTACAATTTTTATTATTTTGTAAACTATTACTTTCTTTTTCTTTAAAATCATATTTATCAGATTCAACTATATTTTTTGTTTCTTTTTTATAAAATTCATAATAATTTATGTTGGTTTTATTTTTATAATATCTGTTTTTGGCATCTTTATTTATACAAATTTTACAAATAGTTCTATATTGTCCTAATTTTTAACCAAATTCATCAAGATGTTTTAATGTATTACATTTAGTACAAACTTTATTGTCTGTATTCATTTAATAATAATTTATTTTTCAGATAGAACTGATGAAAAATAAGATAATCAAGTAAATTTTAAAACTTGTAAAATATTATAAAATAAAATAATCAAAATTATATTAATAATTTATAGACATATGATATTGAATTTATACTATAATTTATGTATATTTTTAAATATTTTCTTGAGGTAGCATATTGCTACCCCTAACATTTTTTAAAGTTTAAATATATTTTTCTTTAATAAATTTAAATATTAAATAATTTATTATTAAATTTGTCATGTTTAATTATTTGTTTTGATTCTTTTATTTTGGGTTTAAGCATTTATCAATCTATTTTAAAAATAATTTAGTGTCTTTTTTAGATTTTAAAATTAATAGATATAAACCAGATTCATTTATAAAACATGTTTGTACATCAATTTTCAGGGTGTCATAATTTGTGACATCTATAATTTATTATCTTTATGAATATTTTTGAATGTTTAAAGGGTAATGTTTTGTTCCCCTTAAGTTTTTATTGTATGATAAGGTTACTTCCTTTAGAAATTCCTTTAATAAATTCATATATTTTTAAAATATTCATCAACCTAATTTTTAAATAATTTAGTAATTTATTTCATAATTAATTGTATCAAATTTATTAATAAAATTTGTATCAATATGTAAGTGTAACTATTAGTTACACTTTATATTCTTTAATTCTTTTATATATTTTTCAGATGCCCTAAAACAGGGCGTTAATAAAATAGATAATAAAACAATATTTATTAATCTATTTTTAAACTTTTTGATTCTTTTTTAATTTTAAAATTAATAAATATAAACCAAATTTATTAATAAAAATAGTATGTTTTTCATTATATGATAGGGGGGGGACAAATTGTCTCCCCTAAAAATATCTATAAATTTTAATTTATCATCATCATCTACATGTTTTAATACCTTTTTTAGTATCTTTATATTCTAAAATACTACAAATATCTTTTTCTTTAAACCAAGGATTATTTTATTTATTAAATATAATTAATATATTTTATTATTAAATATAAAATCATTATTAAATTTTGTATATATAATTATTTGTTTTGATTTATTTATTTTAGGTTTTAAACATTTATCAATCCATTTTTAAAAATAATTAAGTATCTTTTTTGATTTTGTAATTAATTTATTTAATCCAGATTCAATATATATTTTTATTTTTATTATAATTTATATGGGCCCCATTTTGGGTCCTACTTAATTTTAATAAGTTTTATATGTTTTCCATTTTAAGTTAATATAAGTTACTATCATTATAAAACATGTTTTTTTTGTAAAAAAATTTATTATTTTATTAATTAATTCTTATAGATTTGGTGTCATTATTACTTCTTTTTATCTTTAAAACAAATAGTTTTATATTGTCCTAACTTTGTGCCAAATTCACCAAGATCTTTACATTTAATACAAACTTTATTGTCTGTATCCATTTAATAATTTATTTTAAGATAGAACTGATAAAAAAGAAGAAGATAATCAAGTAAATCTTAAAATTTATAAAATAAAATAATTTAAAATGGATTATAAGTATTATTTTCCTAAAATAAAACAAAACAAAAATTTTAATGAAAAATTATTTCAAATAAATAATGTACAGTTTAAATTTACCTAAAGATATTTGTTTTTGGGATTGTGACCAAAAAGTTTATATAACTAAAAATATAATAGACAAGAAAGAATGGATATTATTATATAATTATTTAGAATTCAAAAAAAAAATCAAAATTCTTTATTAGTCAACAAAACATTTCTTTTGGTTCCAGCACAGCTGGTGAAACAGGTGACAAGTCAGATCATACTAAAACTACTGTGAAGTAAATGGTGTAACCATTTTCGTCAAATAACTAAATTCTAACAGACAATATCAGATAAATACATCGTTTAAGTAATCATCAATACAGTAGTACACTTTATCCAATAGCAAAGATTGTACTTCTTTTTTAAATTTGTTATTACATCTGATATTTTTTATTCTACATGGCAGTTTATTGTACAGCTTTTTTCCCAAATAGTGAGGTAGTTTTTCAATAGAACTTAGTCGATGAATAGGGTACTGAAAATCATTCCTAAATCTTGTTTCATATCTATGAAAATGTTGTTCCTCCATCAATGTGTCAAAATTACATTTTACAAAAGTCAAACATTTAAGAATATAGACAGAGGGTAAAGTTAAAATATTCAAAACCTGGAAAATACCTTTACAAGAAGTTCTTGGTCTTGCATTAGTCATAATTCTCAAATATTTTTTTTGAATCTTAAAAATTATTTCCATGTCTGAGCAACTGCCCCACAGTTCAACCCCATACTGCATCACTGAGGCAAACAAAGCATGATATACTATCAGCTTTGTATTATTATCTAAAATATTTTTGAGAACGATCATTTGAAAACATTGTGAATTTAACTTCTTAGACAAAATATTTATATAAGCTCTCCAGTTTAATTTATCATCTAATTCTAATCCAAGGAATTTGGTGTTTTGCACAATTGATAAAAAACTATCATTCAAAACTAACTGAGGTTCAAAATGTTCTCGACTGCGAGCAGTCTTGAAACTTATAATCTGAGTCTTATTACTGTTTAGTTTTAATCCATTGGCATTAAACCATTCCTGCAAATCTATCAAAGAATTCTGGACTTTTTGTTGCAAATTATCAATGTTGTTGGCTTTAAGGATGGCTGTTGCATCATCTGCATACAAAAACATATTAAAATTAATATTAAGCGGCAAATCATTTATATAAATGAGAAAAAGAAGTGGACCCAAAATGGAGCCTTGAGGGACACTACAAGTTACTTCCTTCCATTCTGACTTAAATTGCAAGTTATTCTTCTCAACAACTGTCCTATGATACCTTCCAGAGAGATATGATTCAATCCAAGACAATGCAGATGGAGAAAACCCATAGAGCCGAAGCTTCCTCAACAAAATGTCGTGCTTAACACAATCAAAGGCCTTGGATAGATCACAGAACACACCAGCAGTGCTCTGTGATCCATCCAAACCCTCAGAGACACATTTAATAAGATCTGCTATTGCAAAACCAGTACATTTATTTTTTCTGAACCCATATTGTTCTTTAACCAGTATATTATTTACTTCTACAAAGGTTGTTATCTGTTTACAAACTATTTTTTTCAAAAACTTTTGAAAAAGATGTTAAAAGAGACACTGGTCGGTAATTGTCAACATTACTCTTACTACCTTTCTTAAACAAGGGTTTGATTTCTGCATATTTTAATTGAAACGGCACAATACCACTGACCAAAGATGCATTTATTATTTTACAAAGAGGTTCAGAAATTGATGAAGCAATCTTTTTAAAAAGAAATAAAGGGACCTCATCCCAACCAGAAGATTTTTTGTTTTTTAAAGTTTTAACAGTGTCTACTACCTGTGTACTGTTCAACAAACTGAAACTAAAAGTAGGCAAATGTGGTATTTTCTCACTGAATTTTTTGGCAAAGTTAACTGCGTCTGACACATTTGGTACAATTTCATTTTCCACAGACACATTTGCAAATTTACTATTAAAAATATCTGCTATATCTTTACCCCCTACAACCAGACTGTTATTATACAAGATATCTGAGAAATTATTTTTGTTTTTCCCCTTAACACCAAGTTCTCCATTGACAACCTTCCAAACCGCCTTACTTTTGTTTTCTGATGCTTCAATAAAATCACTATTTGCCCTTTTTTTTGCTTTGTTACATATTGATTTAAAATTTTTTTTGAAATTTTTACAATACAATTTAAACACTGGATCGTTTGACTTTTTCGACATTGATTGCAATTCCCTGTTTCTTACACTTAAGTTTTCTATTTCTAATGTTACCCATTTCTTTCTCCCCTCCTTTACAATTTTTTGACATCCAGCTTTACAAGGTTTCAAAGGGAAATAGTTTTCAAAAATTAACTTGAAACTTTGAAAAAAAATTATTAAAATTTGTTTGAACACACATGTTGTCATTTATATTCCAAACTTCTTTATGCAATGCACATTTTAAATTGTTCAATACTTTCGGCTGAGAAAATTCTCCGCTTTTTCTGAACATTTCCCTGAGAAAATTTCTTGTCTCCCACTGTGATAAACAAGGCCCTGTGATCGGATACTCCTAGCTCTAGATTTAATATTTGTGGCTGTTCAACTCTCTTATTAACTATAATATTATCAATACAAGTTTTTTGTCTTGTGTGTAATTCTTGTAGGTTCACAAAAACTCTCCAAAAATCCAAACTGTCGTATCAAATTCAAAAATAAACTACGATGCAAAGGAAATTTACAATTTGTCATGATATCAATGTTAAAATCAGCTGAAATGCAGATTTTCTTAGTCCTAATATTCTCTACTTAAAACTGTTAACAGAGCTTCTAATTTACTTAGAAAAGTATACAAAATTTGACTTGTCGGGTGTACGATATATTGATATTACAATAATGTTCAAGCTTAATATTTCAACAGCACAACCCTCAAAAACTGAATGTTCAAAATGACAATTGATATCATTTCTATCTACATACGTTAAGTTTTGTCTTAATAAAATACACGTGCCACCATGGATACCTTGTGTTCTACAAAAATAAGCAGCTAATTTAAAATTTGAGAAAGAATTAAGCAACCCAACATTGGTTAAATCAAGCCAATGTTCATTGAAACATAAAATATCTACACCAGTATTTTCTAATAAAACATTCAAGGTGTTTATCTTATTTGTCAAGCCACCTTGTACATTAAGATGCATCAATCAAACAAAAGTCTTATCTTTCATTAAAACATTTTGCTCTAGTTGAAGATCCCTATTTGTACTTGAAAAAATATCTGACATTTTGAAAGCAACATTTTGAGATTTACATTTAACAGTATACTTGTTTTGTAAGGCTAGGGTGTCATTGCTGTCTGTTTGTGTTCTATGTTTTTTTGCAAAGATGTATTTAAACTCTCATTGTTATCAGAATTGTGACTATTGTTTAATATTGATGCTGAAAGACTTACAGGTTGTGTTAAAAATGTGTCATTTTGAATGTTTTGTACTGTGTCATCGGTGTGTGGAGAACTATGTAGTTGGGTCAAACTGTCCTGGTCTGAGTTTTTTGTGTCTTGTGTTCTTGGTTGTGTAAGAGTAGGGGTACTATGTTGTATGGTGGTGATATGTAATGTGTCAGCATCTTCAAGAGTACATTGTTTCCTTTGTTTTCCTCTCTTAATACAGTATGACAATTTCTGAGCAACTACTAATTTACCTCTACGACTAACATGCAAACCATGTCTAGTGTAATGTCCTCTCTGCAAGTATTTGTTTATTTCATGATAATGGACTCCTTCTTTTTTGACAGTCTTTAAGAGCTCTGCATTCGTTTCACATATCTGGGTGTTGAGATATTGCCTGTCGAACCTGAAAGGGATCGATAAAACCGCTACTGAAGCTTTCTTCACGCTCTGGATACCCTCAGCTAGTGCTTCAGAAATCTGTGGTTGGTTATCGTTGCCAATGTCATTAGCTCCACCCATGAAGAGCACAACATCATCCTCTGTGAAGTTCTTTGTAAGGCTGGCCACTTCGGAGATAACATTGGCCATTGGTGCACCTGGGCGTACCACCGCTGTCACGCTGAACGCAGGACCCAACTCGTTCTCCAAGAGACTGCTCATGTCCCTCCCATGGCTGTCAGCCATAAGCAACACTTTTCTCTTTTTTACACTTGAAAGTTCTCTGGTTGTCCGGGTACTTATTTTGTACACATAGCTATCTCTTGAGGTTTTGTTTTTCTTCTTGCTACTTTGTGGGGACTTTTCAGATATGTTTCCATTTCTAAGATTCGAGGGCGTTTCACTCTCTGTTGAATCCTTTAATGCCTCAAATCTATTTGAACAAACTATATTGATCTTCTCAATTTCAACAGTTCGAGGTTTACTTCCCCTAGTGTTGTAATGTACTGTCTGAAACCCATTTTTAGAGGATGTGGGTCTGTCGTTGTTAGTTTGCAAAACCGGATAACAGTGCATGCACGTTGTTGATTGTATTTTCTGTTTCTCTTCCCAGTCTTTCTTATCTGACTCAAGCATGTTAATAATTTGTTTTAGACTTAGAATCTCTTCCTTAGAATCTTTAACTTCCTTAATAAGTATTTGAGTTTGAAAATCCGTGTTATTAGATAATGCAACATTACAAGCTTGTACATCATCTTTATATGTTTTGTAAACAGCAAGTTTGTCCATAAGTTCCTTGATCTGAGTTTTTAGTTTTTCATTCTCTTCCTTGAGACACGTCACTTCAGCTTCAAACTTTTTTCTTGCTCTTTAAATTCATCTTCAGCAATTTTTAGGGATTTCTCTGCCTTATCCAAATCAAATTTCAGCTGATTAGTAATATCATTAAATTCTTCCATTACACTAGTTCCAAGTACAGATTCATTGCTTTCTTTAGCTGGATCATAAGAAAAACTTTCATCATGACTCTCTCCAAGACTCTCGTTTTCAGCCTCAGTGAGGGCTTGTTTTAATGATTCAGTTATTTTCTTTTTAGGAAGAATATACTTCTTATATAACTTATATGAGGATAAGCCACTCTCTTTACACACAGCTTTTTCGCCGGTTCCATAAAATACTACATGAAATTTATCATCCTCGATGCTTGAGATATGGGCAGGCCAAGGTTGATATCCTCTGACCTTGGCAAAGACATTCTCATTTAACACATACATGATATAATTATATGAATAGAGAGAGATAAACTCATACGATGATATACATAGACTATACAGTCAATATGTTTGTCAATAACAACAAAAAGGAAAAATTGTAGTCTTATACATATGAATTATAGTCAATGATTAATCTATGCTGCTTTTCCCAATCAAGTTCTTCCTCTATGTGTCTATGCTGCTGTCTCCAGTCAGTAGCAGAAAAAAGTGAGAAGAAGAAGAAGTAGTAAAACCATCTGTCAAGTTGTTTTGTCAATTTGGCTAGAATTAATTAGATCATCTGCATAATTTCCCGCTAATTTCCATATCAAACATGAAAATAATAGTGTAGGCCTAGTTTAAACAAAATTTGCAGATATAAAAATTATATTTTTTCACTTCCAGACGTGATAAAAACATTAATCTGATACTTGAAAGCGTAGCTAACCTTCAAATGTCCAACACAAATACCCGTGCCGGCTTCAAAATAAGGTACGTCTTGTGTAATTAGCACTTAAACACACAGCACATAAACAACGTCTTAACTAATAGCGTCCATCCTAAAACATCCTAAAGAATATAATATTTATTATGAATATGAACCTAAGGAAAGTAATTGTATTTATCCAGAATTCTTTTTTGGCTTTAATTATATTAATAAATTTATAGAAGAATGTTTAAATATACAAAAACCATATCCAAAAGAAATGTTACAATATATAAAAGAAAACAATATTAAATTACCAGAATATTTTGATTTTAAGCAATAAATACTAATCCTTCCTTATGTTTATTAGGTGTTATTTTAATTTTATCCAGTTTTAAATTTATTTTATAATTTAAATCAATTTTTCTATCTTGTATTTCTTTTTCTAACCATTAATTAGATATAAAACAATCTGGATTATTTTCAAATTTAAAGATATATCTTTCTTTATTTCTATAATAAATTATTTTTAAAATACTTATTTTTAATTCTAATCCATTGTCTAAATTTTCTAATCTTTTACAATCTTTTACTTTAACAGTTCCAATAAAGTAGTGCAGAAATAGGGGAGCTGGGCCAGTTCAAGGTCACCTGAGGGATGTCGTCATCGAGGTCAATGACCTCACCGATGACGTCATCGATGACGTCATCGATGACGCAATCGATGACGTCATCACCAATGACGTCACTCCCTTGACGTCACACCCATGACGTCACAGAAATGACGTGCTGATGACGTCATCACCCCTTACATCACCAAGATGACGTCATCGATGTCACAAAGGTCAAGGTCACGCTGAAACCTAAAATTTTTTGGCACTTTTGCTGTTCCTCACACTACGCTCCGAGTTTTAGTCAAAGACCCCGTGACCTTGAAGACTTGGAGCGAAATTAGATGAGAAACAGCAAAAGTGCTATGAAATCCCAAAGTTTGCAACGTGACTCTGCCTAAACCGTCATGTGACACCGCTCGGGTGACCTTGAACAGACCCAGCCCCCCTACTTTAACCACTACTGCAACCGCGATGTGCACCCTATGACAGACACCGAGCGACTGACTGTCCGGCTCCGCGCACTCTAGGTATATGGGAAGTGGTGGGGGAATTGTGATGACCCTGGGAAAGTTAAAAATGCCAAGTTAGGTAGCACTGTTTCGGTGCTACCTTAAATTTACATGTTAAAGTGTGATGACCTTGAGGTTGACAGTAAACTTGGGACTTAGGAATGTTTTTAAAGATGTATCTAAAGAATCTTCAGATTTGAGTCAATACTTAGAAAAATTTACTCTTAGTACAACTGTTTAATGTGTATTTGCCAGAGTTTAAGAACAGTTATTTGCCAGAACTGCAATGACCTTGGGAAACTTTTAAATCTCAAGCAAGGGAGCACCGTTTTGGTGCTACCTTAATTGTACATGTTTATTAGTTGGAGTTAAAGTGTGATGACCTTGAGACTGTGTTTCAAAGATTTATCCAAAGTACCTCCAGGTTTGAGCCAACACTTAGAAAAATTACTCTTTGTACAACAATTTGATGTTGTTTCCATAGTTTAAGTGTGCTGACCTTGAACTGGTTAAAATGAAAACTTTAATTCAAAACCGCAAGGGTGTGATGACCTTGAGACTGTTTCAAAGACTTATCCAAAGTACCTCCAGGTTTGAGCCAACACTTAGAAAAATTACTCTTTGTACAACAATTTGATGTCGTTTCCATAGTTTAAGTGTGTTGACCTTGAACTGGTTAAAATGAAAACTTTAATTCAAAACCGCACAGCGGAGTGCATGATACAGATGTGCACCCCATGACAGTCGGCGAGCGACTGACTCTCAGACCTTGCGTACTCTAGGCATATGGGAAGTGGTGGGGGAAATCTCAAGGTCATACAAATGGAGTTTTAAAAAAGTCAAAGAGTAGAGAGACTACTCTACTCTTCAGAGTTAAAGTTGTCTTGGTACGACAATTCGATGTTGTCCCAGAGTTAAAGTGTGGCGACCTTGAGCATAAGAGTTAAAGTTTTCTTTGTAAGACAATTTGATATCGTCCCAGAGTTAAAGTGTGACCCTGAGGAACTTGAAAATGGCAAGCCAGGTGGCACCGTTTTGGTGCTACCTGAAATGTACATGTTAAGGTGTGATGACCTTGAGGTTGACTGTGAACTTGGGACTTAGGATTGAGTTAAGTGGTGGAGGAAATCTCAAGGTCATTCAGATTGGGTTTAAAAAAAAATAAGAAACTCTAAACCCCATGATCCTTTTCTTCCCTTTCCATCTCGTGCGTAGGATATATGGATGACAATGGTAAATTTGACAAATACTGTGGTGATTGTTGACCTCCACTGTGATCTGATTCTTGATTGTCTTGCTGCATTATAATTTCAGACCAATCATAATCTAAATTGACCTTGAGCTTTATTCCCGGGTTGTCAAGGAGAATAGACTTCATCCAATCGCAGATGGTTTCTAAATAATGCACGTTGTCGATTGTCAATTTCCAACTTGTAGTAGGTACATCTTCGGTGGAAGACATGGCATCGCAAGCAAGTGTGTCCGCCATGGTTGTTGGAGGAGGAATGACACCTGTTGCAGACGGCAATGCTGGTATAGCAGAGTAGTGGGGGAAATCTCAAGGTCATCCAAATCATGTTTTAAAAAAGATGGTTAGTAGTCCGTGGTGGGGGTAACTGTGAAATGCAAAGGTCAAAGGTCAAGGTCACCCGCGAAGTTTAAAAAAAAATGCAACATATCAATATGTGACAAACTTCACATATTGATATGTTGCATTTTTTTTATTCTTTTATTTTTTTGTTTTTTTTTAATCATTTATTTATAAAACATTACAATAACATATGTACAACAGTAAAACTTAAATCTAACACTGCTGCTTGTCGGCGATGTGGATGGTCAACTCGGTGGAATTGCTACCCGTGCAACCGTGGGAAACCAGGTAGAGACATCCGGGTTGGATGGAGCGCAGATCCTCGTTCTGGAGGAGATGGACGAACCGTTTTGGCAGGTAGACTTGGAACTTAGGCTCATCCCCCGGAGTGAACGGTGCCTCGCTAAGACTGCAGCAGATAGCCTCTCCAACTGTAGTCTCCATCTTCTTCATGGCATGGATAATGTAGTGCTTCTCGTCTTTAAGTTCGGAACACTTCTTGACAGGTAGTATGGTAGACTTGGAGTGAGCATTGAACTGCTCAACCAAAGTTTGCAGGAACTGGTGAGATGCCATGGTCGAGTTATAGATCGTCTTCTTCGTCTTCTTGCTGGGAGATGTTGTCGTCTCGGAATCTCGAGTAATACTCATGCCAGGTCCCGGTCTGCTCCTCACTTATATAACCCCCGTTACTCCCACCACTCCCCACTTCCCCACTTTGAAGGTAAGATGCGAGTTTATAGGCGTTTTTTAAAGCGCAATGTCTATCTTTTTCATGTTCTGGACTTTTAGTACAAATACAAACATTTTCCATTATATACTTGTAGTTTTTATCCAATTCCACATCATTAACCGGAACATGAGTAAATTCTTCGATCCATCTCTTCTTTTCCAGTCCTTTTGTGTAAATATTGGTAAACCTGTTTGAAAACTGATGCATGATGTGATACAAGTCCGTGTAACTTGCAAAACCATCATACCAATCGATATGATGGAAATATTTTGAAATCCACCTGTTGGTAGTAGCGGCTTTGCTAGTTAAAGATGAATAAGAACATGGTGGTTTGAACAAAAATGTATATGGAACACTTGTATTAATGTCGAAAAACACAAGTTCTTTTATGATAAATCTATCAGCATTACCTCGAAACGCTTGGAACTCAATTATACCAGGTTTGGACTTTACTTGTTCTTCTACCTTGTCCATTGTGAAGGTCACCCATCTGCTCATGACGAAGTCCAAAGGCCAACTGATTTCCACACCACGGTAGGTACGACTTTTATACCAGGCCGTACAGTTGTTGGCGCGTTGGTGTATATTTAACGTGGGCACCGTCCCCGGTAGGCCTAACCCCACAAAGTGTTTGATATTGTTTTAAAAATTAACCATTGCTGTGTAGTTGATTGTCATTTAATTTTCCATCTTTACATTTTCCTTGTTTTCAATTTCATCACTAACACTTGATTCTTCTCCTCCTTCTTCCTCTTCTTCTTGTATTACTGATGTTTTATGTAGTTGAGCGTATTTTTCCAATTGTCTCCACATTTGTACTTCATGAGGAACCCTATTGAATATAGAAGTATCCACAGGTCCGTATAATATAGGTGCGTCCGGTTGTTTGTCCAAAGTGTCTTCCAGATAATCTTTAATAATCGAACTTGAAAATACCAGTTATCTCAAGTATCTTGTTATAGGTTCGGTTGCACAAGTTAAAATGAAAAACTCCTCTCGACTAAGTTGAATCTTGTTATCATGTCTTGTTGTGTCTCTAAACCGCAGCTGATGATCACCACGATGTTTAACAATATCGATTTCCACATTTGAATCCAAAAGTCCTACTCTTGTCTTTCTTCCAAACATGTTACTACTTAAATAGCATTCTAGAAGATGCAAGTGTTTCATAAACGATTCCCAAGCACTATCCGTAAACAAAATCATTTTGGGTCCATGAGTTAAAATCACAGTAGGGGAATAACCTGTTGATTTCATAACACCGATTAAAACACTTTTGTCCAAACTGGATGAGATTGGATAAAATATTCGTAAGAATACTTCACTCAATATGTTTGGAGAAATATTATCTTCAATATCCCTTTTCCTCTTTTGCGCATTCCTTTTTCTTTTACCTTTTTCTTCAACATTATTACTGGCGTGAAGTTGTCCGCAAACGTTGTGTTCATCTCCTTCCCGTTGACCTTGAAGATCTAAAAACTCAGATATCTCCTTCTCAATATCTACCACATTTTCAGGTGTACCACTAGGAGAAGCCATTATTGAATACGATGCTACCCATACAACAACAGGCAACAAACTGATGAGGAGTGATCTGCGCGCTCTGCTTTTATACTCGCGGAATGCATTGGAATGTAACAAAACCGGTTCTTACAATACATTTTTAACAATTCCAGTTAAAGGTGTGTATGTTACGATTTTATCATGTAGAATTAAACAGTATGCAGTTGTATTAGCCGGTATAGGCGCGTTGAATTCCATTTCTATTTTTATATCTACACTTGATGATTTTACCGATTCATTTTGTTTAGAACAATCGATTACAACTATAGGGTAACCATCTAAGTATTTTTCTGGTGATAGTAAAGGTGGATTCGTTTTACCATAATATGAACTTTGGAATCTTGCATACATATCGTACAATATGCTGTACTTTTTATTAGCGAATGACACATTTAAATTATCGTATGGAAAAAATTGTGAATTTAAATAAACTTTAATATTTTTCAAGTTGCAATGATCAAATTGGCCTGCATGTTTGGTGATGGTGTCTCTTCTGCCTGTTTGTAAACCAAATATAATATACCTGGCTCGTTCCACATAATTAGATGTTTTAACAGTCCAAGTGTGACGATCCGTAGTTGGCAAGCTGGGATGTTCATGAAATTCCCAACTTCTAAAAGGAATTACAATATCACGATCAGCCTTTAACTTTCTTAATAGTAGCATTCTATGCTCATCAGCTAATTTAACATGTGGAACTCGCCATACAATTTTGTCTAATGTTAATTTCCATTCCAAAGTTGCATCCGTTGTACCGTCTGGAGCTTTAATAATGTCTTTATCGTTAGAAGATCTCAACAAAACTAATTCTTGTTTAACATTTAATATAATTTTTCTATAGTCTTCAGCAAAACCAAGCAACAAACGTAATGGAATATGAAAATCAAAATTTCCATTAGTATCTGGAGTGATTGTGTCTTTTTCAGGTAAAACCCATCCTGCAGGTTGTATTAAATTGGTTTCATTAGGTGATATAGATGTTAATCCCTTTAAAGTTGTTGCAATACCTACTTTTTTAGTGGAATCAACTGTTACACCTGATATTTCATATCTAATTTCATCAAACAGGAAAGCCATAGGATTATTTATAAATGGAACTGTTGTACCAGTAGTAGTACCGTCCTTTTTAGTAACTTTTCCTTCAATATACAAGTAACTTTCACATGGTAGTGTGTAAATGTCTTGATTTTGTATAGGAATACGGATTTCATCGTTATTGTTTAATTTTGATGAAGTGTAAGGGTTGTGGGTGTGATATTCTTTTTCCCATAGGGTTTCGTCGAATGTCGGACCCTGCGCTATATCCAGTATATCCATAATCGGTTAATTTTAATCCAATTCTCTCTAAGAAACGAATGTTCTCGCGTGTTAACTCCTCCACAGCTGAAGAGCTACTAAAGCGGTATCCCGTAGGTTGTTCGCTTTTAAATGTTAAACCCATGATTTTATATTAAAGTGTTGATTTTAAATGTAATCTAACCGTAATAGGCTCTTCTCGGAAATCTATCAAGTTGCCGTCTTGATCCAATACGTTCAACACGATGTCTGAAATGAAAGTGGTGTTCAACGGTAGATATACCAGGTTTTGTGGCTTTTCAACAATTTTAAATCCAGGCGGTACACTGGGGTAAAAAGTATGTATTATATGAGTATTTGCTCCATCTCTGTAAGCTCCTTGTATAATGTTACAAGTTATGTCTATACTATTGACTTTTAATATTGTTACAGTTTGTTTACCGGAATGTGTTTTATTTGGTTCTAAAATTGCACCATCTTTGGGAAATCCTAATAAATCACCAATTGAGTTTGGCTTAGTGAAATCGATATAATATTTTGAAGTAAGCTCAGCTTTCATTGTATTGTTATTACCTTTTAGCGATATATTGTCTTTTCCCATTTTATTTTGCAAAAATTCATTAATATGATCAATTTCATAAGAACCTGTGGGTAAACTGCACTCTTCTAAGTCTGTAAACTTACCACCAGCATCTTTTCCTTTATAATAATGCAATAAGTTATTTTTACCTTCCGTAACATTGGGAATAGAGTTGTAAGTTGTAAAATCCAACAGTGCTGCCTCCCAAAATCTTCCTTTTTGCAAGCGTAACGCTGGAAAAAGGATACTTCGTAAAGTGGACGATTTTCCTGTTAATGATACCGTATAGGAAGACATCTCAATAGTGACTGATACTTTTAGCTAGGAATTCCAAACATAAATGGCCGCATATTGAAGTATTATCAGGTTGTTCTCTTTTATAGTTGTAATATATGTTTTTAGCAGATTTAAAGTAATGTTCAAGTTCTTTAGGTGGTGGCAAATTTCCAAAACTATCAAAATAATATACATTACTATTTAGTTTCTTATAACACACCCAATGGGTGCCGGGCCCTTCAGTATTATCCAGATTTACGATTCCAGTCTCATTTTTCCATATTTTCTTTGGTAAACTGTCTTTCATAAATACTCCGCGGAAATATGGTATTTTTAAACAGGAAATATATTTAAATAATTCAACATTAGTCAACGCTTTATGTGGTATAACCAATTGATTTCTTTTATTTAATATGCACGATACGGTCTTAGGTATAGACCAGCCCCGTTTTTTACCATTGACCATATTGTCGGTTTTTTGTTATTTTTCCTCGGAGAACGTCTTTTTAGTCTAATATTACCACCATGTTTCCTCATGGTTGATCCTTTTTTATTCTTACCCCTCCTTTTTCCACCTCCTACCGCTGTTTTAGCCTTCATACCTGCTGTTACCGCTAAAGCTGCTGCTTTTTCCGCAATACTAGCGTCACTAGACTTTACTCGTTGCCAAGCTATATTCGCTAGCTTTTTATCAGCGATTGACCTATTTTTTGAATCGGTAAACGTGGAATATGTGATATCGTGTTCTTTACAAGCCTGATCTAACTTATTTATGCCCGGATCACCTCTTTCCAGTCGTTTTTTCAATTTAGTTCCTGGTCCGCAATACTGATAACCTCCCGGTATATGAAATTCGTATGGTAAAGCGTCTATTGCTCTATTTACGATAGATCCTACTGGAATACGATTTAAAGCTTTACTTAACAGAGAAACCGCTGTGGACGTGATACCACCTCCTTTCCGTATAGTGTCTCGATATGGACTGGTGTAATGAAATGCCATGATTGTCTTTTATATTCGAAAAGCGTAACCTATGTGTTACCTCTATGACAGGTTGCACATAAATGATGTAATTTACGGTGTTATTTAATTAAATATCAATATCACCCCAATCTGATGATCTAAACTTTTGCGTATTAGGGTTAATAAAGTATTTATTAAAAAGTTCCCGTTTAATCCAATTACCTCTCTCGGATTCAGACACCCAACTACCATGTGTACGGGTTTGAATAAGATTGTATATATCAAATAATGCATTTCCTAAAACTTTAACAAGAAAATTAACAGTGACGGCATTATCCACATGTTCAGGGTCTTTAAGGTCTGTTATACGTTTATTATTACAAGTATACACTTTGCTATCCATTTGTGATAATGTGATAGCCTGTCCTACAGTTGCAGCATCATTTGCTTCTCTTCCTTGCGCCATGTCTGTTATTTTTTTATTACTACATATAAAAAACGCATGGTAATTATTTGGATCTAGATGTACTGTTTGTCCTAAGGCAGCCGCGTCTCTATCTGCATGACCCCATGACACATTTGATAACCTTCCATACATGCAATCCCAATAAGCGTTTTTGTATGTCAATAAATGAAATTTTTCATTACCTTGAATAAAGTCATCCCCTTGCTTTGATAATACTTCATCTCGTTTTGCAAATCCAGTTGTTTCTTGTTTTAAAGTCTCTTTCATTTGACCCACTGTTGCACCATCTGATGGTGCTGAACCATCTTTTACATTCGCCAAACAATTGCCAAGACAATCGATAACTCCCACATCACGTATGACACAATGATCTTTTATATATTTGAGATTTACAGCATCATTTTCATTCTTTGGATAACCTATATCGTTAATAACAAATTTATAAAAGGAAAAGCCATCTTTTGTCTTTTCAGGTATTATAGAATGTAAATAACGTCTATTTACGCTGTCTTTTTCATCTTTAGGGTCATCTACGTTGGATATACGTTTATTGTTGGCACTATACGTTTTTCCATTGAATTTTAACGTATTTTTTAGTTCGGATGACAAATAACCTCTGTTTATTGCATCACCGTTTTGATTTGGTTTACCAACGTTGATAATTCTATGATTTTCTGCGTCATAAGTGTTATTTTGTAGTCTTAATGTTGGTGATATCTTTTCCTTTAATATTTTTAAATTAATTGCATCGTTTTCATCCGTAGGATCTTTTATGTTTTTTAACCTTTTATTACTCATATCATAATCTCCATCAGGTGTTTGTGGTAAACCAGCACTTCTTTTTAAACTATTCGCATAATATAACCCATCCGAGGAGTAACGTCCGAACTTGTCGACACTCATGGTGCAACTGAATAGTAATCTAGGGAGTAACGCATTTTTATGAGATTACCCCATGGTTTCGGAGTTCATCCACTAAAGCCACCCATTCGTTTTCCAATCCAGTATGACCCGCTTCTTTGGCTTCATGTATTAGTTTCATTCTATCCACCAATTTATTGATATTATTGTAATAAATAACATTTGTGTTATATAGTTTCTTCATTAAACCTGTACCTGTAACAGATTTGTTTCTTTTTCTTGGTTCTGGAGCACTTATATCCAAAGTGGATGACACAAACCTTCGTTTTATAAGTTTTCTTGGCATTATCGGCATTGGTTGTCTTCTCGTTGTTGGTATTAACTTGGATACAAATTCTCTATATTTTAAAGACCTAGATCTAAAAACTGGTTGGTCAGCTAAATATTTCCTCCTGTATGCATTGGTGTGTTCCAAAATCTGTTTATATGCTTCCATGTCTTTTTCTTTAACTAACAATTCTAAAGGCTTTTTTTCAAATAATAATTCAAATAATCCTCTTGTGCCCTTATATCTTTGATTACCAACAATAATATTATCATGTTCATCAATGTTTACCGGGGTATTACCAACCATTAAACATTCTTCTGTTAATCTTACTCCATAACTATGGTAGTTTTTATTAGGATTTATTCCAGCTAACATTTTTATCATGTATTTCCTTCCTAAAGGTCCTTTGTTATGAATGTTTTCACCCAACAAGCTTATGTTTGACGGACCTTCCCTTGCTTCTTCTTCTTTTTCCTCTTCACTAGCAGTTGATACATCTTCATGTCCTCTTTTAGCTTTTACTTCATATAATTCTCTTATACCACTATAGTCTGGTGATTCTAGCTCTCTTTCGGGTTCTCCGCCGGTAAAACCACTATATGTAGAGGATTCCAGGTCTTCATCACTAAAATCTTCTGATTTTACATTTTCTCTTTCAAACTTTGTAATAGGTGCAATTGCATCTCCTTCCAAAACGGGTTTAGCAAATTTTTTGTTTAATTGTTTCAAGGGTTCAGTAATAGGTTTAAAAGTAGATTCAAGAAATTTCTCCCTTTCGCTAATACCTAATTTTAATGCTCTGTTTTTATCCCGAATAGAATCACTGAGTGATTTTATTTCCTTTATTAACTTTTCTTGGTTAACCATGTTTGTAGCAAGACGTGTTGTACAACAATGAATGTTTTACATCATGATCAGTGTATTAGTATAAATTTATCAAATCCTATCCTGTATCGACCATTGTTTAGCGGTTGTTCCTTTATAATTGTTAAAAACCCATAGTTTTCACCCCAAGCCTTTCCACACAACTCTTTAAATCGTTCAAATGGCATATCCGCACTGACATGGTCATAATATATGTGTTTTAGGTTGGTTTCATCCTGTTTAAATACAATTAACATGTTTGCATTGTCTCTAATGAGCTGTTTCGGTATTTTGCTGTAAGTTTGACCAATATAAATGCTATCTATGTTGTTATGTCGACCCATGGCGAAGTAATTCCTTATTGTATTTTGATTTTCACAAGATACATCGTCAAATATGAATACTGAGAATGGTTTAGCCTCTTGCGGTTGCATGACACTCTTGCTTGCGTTAAATCTAAAATATTTAACTTCAGGCACATTATTGAGTATTTGTTCCAATAACTGATATTTTGGTTGTTGTAGTGACTTTGAAAATACATATAAATTATTAAAACGTAAGCCTTTAGGGTTTGTAATCAAATTGAATACTACATTTGTTTTTCCACAATTGGAAGGACCGGTAACCAAACAACGCACCGTGTTTGGTAACAAAACGCCATGTTTCCCAGTATTGAATTGAGAACCATCCACTGTGAGTTCATCTATATTATTAATAGTAAAATTGTCTTTTTGCGGTATTATCTCCATCCTTTGTAATGGTTCAACCCAAAATGATGCTCTATCATTATATTAGATCCTTTTTAGGTATCCAAGAATCTTCCGTCTTATTAAATCCTAACCATCGTACTTTAACCTTATCTTTTTTCCGTTGCAACACCTTTTCTACTAGATATACATCACCTACTGTTGATTTTAACATTTCATGTCCATAAAACCCTCCTTCCAGCAATTGTCCTTTATTATCTTTTAAAATGTAAGTTTCTGGTATTGTAGGTTGCACCTTAAATACAGTAAATACCTCATTTGTCCAGTTCGGAAGATATCTTTTACTGAATACACCTTTGTATTTGCTTATTCGCACTTTATCACCAACATTAAACCTTTTAGGCTTTAGTTTTTCAACTTTTGGTTTAGTATTCATTTTTATACGTTTTAATACAAGTTTTTCATTTTTATTAGTCACCTGGCTTGGTTTCATACCGATAGTTCTATGAAACTTGTTATTGTAATCGCTTATAAGTTTTGGTAACATATCAATCCATACGTGTGATCCTCTGTTGGAAAACATCTTATACATCGCACCTTTTAAAGTTCTGTTAAATCTTTCAATTATTGATGCTTTTACCTCTGAATTGGTTGAGTAATGGTTAATGTTGTGTTTTTTCATTAAATTTGCAAATTTCTTATTAAAATATTCTTTTCCATCATCAGTTTGTAAATGTTTTATAGTATGTTTGTCTCTTTGTATAGCTGTTTCCATTGCTTTTGTAACACTTTTACCACTTTTATCTTTTAGTGGTAAAGCATCCGCCATTTTTGAAAAACAGTTAATAATAGTCAATATGTATTTAAATCCTCTATTTTGTTTACTATAAGGAATCATTTCAATTAAATCCGCTTGATATAAATCATTTATTCCTTTTATCACTGTATTTCTTCGTGGAAACTTTCTTCTTGCAGGTTTATGAAGTTCGTTGACAATTTCTTGCTTCAAGTCCTTCATATTGCAGGTTTGAATGTTTCTTGTATCACATGTATAGTCACAATGCATGCTGTCTTTAATATTCACATCATTTATATATAGGTCAAGGTCATTCAAACTTGTGTAAAAAAATGGGGAACACGGCATTGGACTTGCCGTGTTCCCCATTTTTTTACGGAAGGAGAAAGGAATAAGGGCGAAGTTTCAGAAGGACGAAGAATAGGTTACTAGTCGATAGGGTTTAGAGAGTAGTGACCAAAAGGAAGAGTGTGAATTTTGTCAGGCATAATGTGTCTTTTATCATCCCGAGCTGATAGTGCTCTTTTAACTTCAGTGACACTGTAGACCTCATGTTTAAAGCTTCTGATAGTGTTAAACGTTGCAGACATTGTAGAATCTTCAAACAAGCAGGTCTTGTAATGGTCAAATGTCACATGTTTCTTCAAGTACGTTGTTTTGACTCCTTTAGCTTTCTTCACTGTCGGTATGTCATTTTCCTTATACATCTTTAAGGAATATAATTTAGACATCAGCGCAACTATTTCCTCCAAAGGCATTCCATTTGCTTCATCTTTAAATTTTCCAATTACTTTTTTATTCTTTTCATTGTAATTTGGATGGTTCTTCGGATAGTCAGAAAAGTCGAAATCTTCTTTGTATGGAAAAGTCCTTAGGTCTTCATACATGTCCAAAGTCTTTATCCAGTAGATAAATGCGTCAGTATCCATGTATGCGACTCCAATGTTGTCCCTTCCGTAGTGTTTAACCATTTTGTTATAATGGAAATCATACATCAGGGTTTTACTTATATCCAAAATCGACATACCGATGTATAACGGACGATCCATGACTATTGTTGTTTTATTCATACTGACAGCAACTAGATTTTCGTTTATAATCATGGATGTTCCGAAATTTGGTTTTTGCACTAATTTTTCCAATTTCCTAGGATCACTCACTAATTTTACATTTTTGTGTTTTCTCTTGTTCTCCAAGGTCTTCCCAAAGATGGCGTTGTTCATTAATTTGTAGAAGTCCTTTTCAAATGCTGTTGTCGCTGCAGCTCTTCTTGTAGTGTTGGAATCGATATATGGTTTCAACCAACAAGACTGGGTGAATTCAATTGCTCTGTGAATTTTCACTATACGTAGGCCCAATTCAAGTGCTTGTTGAACTACCCAGTAGTGTGCCACATATCGACTCTTATTCTCCAAGGTCATCATCAGCTTGGGCCATCTTCCGGTCGGTGAAACTTCAGTCTTGGCTAGGAGAGGCAGGTCGTAATGATGGTCGTGAAGGTGTTCCGGATATTCAAAATCACAGTCCAAAATATAGCCTGTTTGACCATCTTTTGGAATCCGTGATATGTCACCGATGGTGGCCGGGTCAATCCACTTGAAGTCTGCGTAGGGAAGTGGATTTGACATCGCCCAACCATAGAGGTTGTTCGCATCAAAATATCCAAGGTAGAGTGATGGTTGTTGCTCGTCGAAGTTGGGGATATACTTGTTGTTAGCCTTAACATGTCTGGTCACAGCTTGAGTCAAACCACCTCGTACACCTGATTCAATCATGAGGATCATATCAATGTCTGTGAGAAGCTCCAATCGACAGTTAGTTGACTTCAGCATAGCTTGCCATGCTAATCCTGGAGATGTGTACGAGTGTAGAGGGTCCAGTCCATAGGCGGAGAAGCAGGTGTTCCGAAATTCTTCCATCACATCGCACAGCAGAGTTACATCCAATTTTATATAAAAGTCGGAATATTCCCCTAAGGTTTGAATGTTTAGTTGGTTCCAAACATTACAAGCATGATTGTAGTCTTCAACGGTGATTGCACTTTCATTTAACTTGCTATTGAAGGCTTCGATCGGTGGCAGACTGGTTTCTTCAAATTTTTCTGCAGAAGTTATGTAATCATAGGGGAACACTCCTTTACGCATTACTAAGTCCAATTTATCTTCAGGTACAATTTTGCTGGTTTCTTTTAGATCTTCTCTTCTTAAGTTCTCAGACAATTTGCTCAAACTAGATGACATAAATCTATAAGAGTCTACGAAGCGAAGTTTAATTTTACCTACTGTTTTTGAGAAACTGATGTACTTCTCCAATGTTTCAGCTAATACTTCGATTTTTCCATCATCTCGTCCTAACTGTGGGATAATGAAGTGGGAGTCATAGCCGCTAAGATTGTGTAACACGACAGGGATAAAGTTCGGCAGTTTGTAATTTATATTGCATGAATTACAAGCAGGTCCTCTGTATAACCCTGTGAGGTGATCATGATCTCTTACTTTTTGATTTTCTTCACTGAAGCTCTTCTTGCATAGATAACATCTTGTTGCTGAAATGTATTCTTCTTGTTGATTTTCGTTCAAAGGTTCCATGGGTAAAACATTACCGTACAAGCGTTCCGCCTTTTCAGCAATGTCATACAACTGGTCTACAAAATACTTAGCAGCTTCTTCCCCACGGTAGAGTATCGGAGTGTATGTTAAGCCATAGTCTTGCAATTGTTCTTCAGGTAAAGTAGATTTCACCAATAAGCAAAAACTGTTAGGTTGATGCAATTGATATTTGGTTCTTCTAGTTACTTCACCATCCGGAAGTTCCTGCGGTACTAACGTGGATTCAAAGTCAGCATAGATAACTAGTGGAATCCGGTATTGGTGAACTGTTTTATTGAACTGGACAAATGCTCTAGATGGTGGTGGCAGACTAATCTTCACTTCATAGTTGTCATTGCAAAGCCGCTGGTGTTCCGACAACCACTCCGATCCTCCACGTCTCAATTCTTTATATGTGAAACAAAAACATCTCTTGCACACTGTTACCCTAACATTCATTTTAGTCACTTGTCGTACAACCAAAGATTCAAAGTTCTTGATTTAGACATAATGTGAAATCTCACCTTTGGTTAATAGTAACAAATCTGTATGATTTGGACATTCAGTCTTTGTAACTCGTAACGGGTATACGTTATTTGATTCGTCTAAACCAAACACATTAACTGAAACTCCTGGGTTTTTTCTTTCAAATTTAGCAACATCATTAAGACTAACAGGATACGACATACCTCGAAAGTTATAGCGGTGTTGAACAGCTTCGTATGCTATGCTAGGTCTACAGGGATGGTCTTCCACATATTTTGCTAACATTGCATACCGGAAACATTCATTATCCTCATTTTTCACATTAATACATGATTTAGTATTTTGGATCACCTTTGGTAGAGGGATAAAGCTGCTTCCTCTCATACCATATCCATGCTTGTGAACCCTCACATCCATACCTTCAATTGATGATAGCGTCCAGCCGGATCCTCTTCCTTCATGTTCTTGAAGTTTCACTAGCAGTTCAACCAAACATTCTTCTAAAATTTCGTTGATATCAGATGTGGTTGTAAGGGTTCGGTTTTTAGCAATGAATGCTCTTGGTGAATTTTCACCATCGGTATTAGTAAACATAGCCTCCAACACCAATCCAAATTTAATAAAGTTCAATCTTGCCAATTCTTCCATCAATGTTTTTACAACTAGTTTTTTAGCTTGTGTTATAAAATTTTCCAATTCTAATTGCACGTTATTAATTTTGAAATGAGTTACAACTGGTCCTGGCAAGGCTGTGGTGCGCAGTTGTCTTATATCTTCCACTTCTTCTGTATCCTCTTCTTCCATATCCTCTTCTTGGGTACGCAGTTGTCTTACATCTTCCACTTCTTCTTCTTCCGTATCTTCTTCTTCTTCCATTTCCTCTTCTTGAGTAAATCCTCCAGCTGTAGATGGTCCAGCTCCGGCAAATTGAATAACACTTGGTCTTCTTCTTTGCATTAACTGTAGATAGCTAGCCCAGTCGTCCGTCTGCTTCTGAGGGTTTTCCAAAAACCGATCAATCGCATCCAAGTCTTCTTCACTTACTATAATCTCTTCTTTTCTGTCCTCTTCATGATGCAATTCTCGGTGTAACTGTAGATAGCTATCCCAGTCGTCCATCTGCTTCTGGTGGTTTTCCAAAAACCAATCAATCGCATTCAAGTCTTCTTCACTTTCTACAATCTCTTCTTTTCTGTCCTCTTCATGATGCAATTCTCGGTGTAAAACAAAGATATCTTCGTCTTGGAAAAACTCACCACAAATATCGCAAAGGGCCATTTTTACAGTTTGGCTTTGAGTGTGCACTCGGTGAATGTCCACGAAATAATGAGCGGCACACTTGGCCGCGCCCTTTTATAACGGCAATGGAGGGGTGGGGGAAAAGTGGACTATAGGTCAAGGTCACCGTTGGAAAACATTGGATTAAGATAGATTTAAACAAACACTTTAAATAAATATATCAACAAGCGTTAAGTTAGATAAATAAGGTTTATATTCCATAAATTGTTAAAAGATCAGGTTTTAAACACAATTTATTTAATAAATGGTTTCTGGAATACTGACTGCTCTGTAATATTCATAAAACATGTAGTATTATGAATAGTGTCACGGAATTATCATGTTTTTTTTACAACCTGTGATGGTTTTAATAAGAAATGCAATCTGTACTGCAACCATTGCGGGTTTTATTCGTACCCACACGATTACTTCTTGTCTCAGTCCAAGGTCACCCTCTACTTCAACTTCTAGGTCAGCGGACTTAAACTCTAGCGAACCATCGAACTGCTATACCAATATACCAACAGTAAAGTTTTCTAAGTGTTGGCTCAAACCTGTAGGTACTTCATTTACATCTACGGAAATATTCTAAGTCCAGAGGGGTGGGGGCGGATGCGGGGGGGGGTCCGCCCCTCAGGGGTGGTTCAAGGTCACCAACTACACTTCTACTCTAAGTCTGAGTGTCTCAGAAAAGTAAAATTTTCTAAGTGTTGGCTCAAACCTCGAGGTACTTCATTTACATCTACGAAAATATTCTAAGTCCAGAGGGGCGGGGGCGGGGCTCGCCCCTGAGGGGGGGGGGCCGCCCCCAACAAAATGGAGATGGGGGGGGGGGGGGGTCCCACCCTCAGGGGTGGTTCAAGGTCACCAAATACACTTCTACTCTAAGTCTGAGTGTCTCAGAAGAAGTAAAATTTTCTAAGTGTTGGCTCAAACCTCGAGGTACTTCATTTACATCTACGAAAATATTCTAAGTCCAGAGGGGCGGGGGCGGGGCTCGCCCCTGAGGGGGGGGGGGTCCACCCCTCAAGAAATGGAGACGGGGGGGGGGTTCACCGACTACACTTCTACTCTAAGTCTGAGTGTCTCAGATAAAAGTAAAATTTTCTAAGTGTTGGCTCAAACCTCGAGGTACTTCATTTACATCTACGAAAATATTCTAAGTCCAGAGGGGCGGGGGCGGGGCTCGCCCCTGAGGGGGGGGGCCGCCCCCAACAAAATGGAGACGGGGGGGGGGGGTCCCACCCTCAGGGGTGGTTCAAGGTCACCAAATACACTTCTACTCTAAGTCTGAGTGTCTCAGAAGAAGTAAAATTTTCTAAGTGTTGGCTCAAACCTCGAGGTACTTCATTTACATCTACGAAAATATTCTAAGTCCAGAGGGGCGGGGGCGGGGCTCGCCCCTGAGGGGGGGGGGTCCACCCCTCAAGAAATGGAGACGGGGGGGGGGGTTCACCGACTACACTTCTACTCTAAGTCTGAGTGTCTCAGATAAAAGTAAAATTTTCTAAGTGTTGGCTCAAACCTGGAGGTACTTCATTTACATCTACGAAAATAATCTAAGTCCAGAGGGGCGGGGGTGGGGCTCGCCCCTTGGGGAGGAGGGGGGGGGGTTCGCCCCTCAGGGGTGGTTCACCGACTACACTTCTACTCTAAGTCTGAGTCTCCCCCTAAAAATGGAGACGAGGCTTTACTATATTTAGGTCAAGGTCACTAAAAAACTTTAAAAAAATAAAGCCCCACCTGGGGCATTTAGGTTGCCATCGCTGTAGCCTCCGAAGAGACCCAACTATGGACAACAGCAGACTTGTATGTTAGTAATACCTAACCGTTAGGAATTTAGGTCAAGGTCACGAAAAAATTTTAAAAAATAAAGCCCCACCTGGGGCATTTAGGTTGTCATCGCTGAAGCCTCCGAAGAGACCCAACTATGACAACAGCAAACATCCAATGTTGTCTGACCTTCACCACGTAAGACTTTTAAACATTTACTGCATTGCTAACTTTTTCAATAGCTAACAAAGATTCATTTACATAATTTTGAGAGAGGTTGAGGACAGCCCTAGTGGCTTTACGTCCTCGGTCCGAGTGCAGAGGCCGCCGCAACCTTTTGCCTGCCAGCGTACAAACGGACCGGTTCCCAACCCAGCCGCAACCTTTTGCATGCTTGAGAGGGACCCATGCTAGCGTTGGTATAAAATGATTTTACACGGGGGCCTACTCCCGTTCCCTATTTTTAATATTTAAGTTTAGCAATGCAATAAATTTTTATAACTCGTTACTAGGTCAAGGCCACACGAACATTAAAAAATTTCGGCCCCCGTACATCCATGGCGAACCACGAATGTTCGGGGGCCTTGGGGACTAAAAAACACAAATAGCTAACAAAGATTCATTTACATAATTTTGAGTTTCCAGAAGGGAAACAAGAGGTTGAGGACAGCCCTAGTGGCTTACGTCCTAGGTCCGAGTGCAGAGGCCACCGCAAATTGGCCACAGCAGTGGTCTGCATGTCAGCGTACAAACGGACCGAGTCCCAAACCCAGCCGCAATAGTGCATGCCTGAGAGGACCCATGCTAACGTTGGTATAAAATAATTTTACACGGGGACCTACTCCCGTTCCCTAACTTTAAAATTTAATTTGAGCTGTGAAAAAAGCTCAAGGGGGAGTGCTAAAACAAGCGTATACATATTAAATAAATATAACACACAGGATAAATTAATAAATAAACACATATAAAGAAGTATTACAGAATAAGTTTGGGGACAAAAACTCAAATAGCTAACAAAGTTTCATTTACATAATTTTGAGAGAGGTTGAGGACAGCCCTAGTGGCTTACGTCCTCGGTCCGAGTGCAGAGGCCGCCGCAAATTGGCCACAGCTGTGGTCTGCATGCCAGCGTACAAACGGACCGAGTCCCAAACCCAGCCGCAATTTTGCATGCCTGAGAGGACCCATGCTAACGTTGGTATAAAATAATTTTACACGGGGGCCTACTCCCGTTCCCTGAATTTAAATTTAATTTGAGCTGTGAAACAAGCTCAAGGGGGAGTACTTATTCTGTAATATAATATACTTACGGGATGAGTTGAGCTCAACATGGTAAATACTGGAACAAGCTTATACATATTAAACACATTAAACACATTAAACACATAGGTTACAAGTATAAAACAATTCTTAACACCAGAACGCAAGCACAATATCTTAGGAATAATACAAGTCTTAAAACTAATACGAATCTTAAAACTAATACAAGTCTTAAAACTAATACAAGTCTTAAAACTAATACAAGTCTTAAAACTAATACAGGTCTTAAAACTAATACAAGTCTTAAAGTTACATTAGACTTCGCTAAACAGTGAAGGCGCCTTTCAGTGTTTAGTGATGCCCATGGCGGTCCGTCCCGATCGTTCACGTTCAACGCTCGGGAGCGGACTGCGAGGCGGCTGTGGCCGGGCCGCCTTATATCCCCACCGGTCGCCCCACGGCACTACGTCATGGGGCGGAGGCGGCCAGCATGGGGCGGGGGCGGGGTTCGCCCCTCGGGGGGGGGGTTCCGCCCCCAAAAAATGGAGACCGGGGGGGGGGGTCGCCCCTCGGGGGGGGGGGGTCCGCCCCCCAAAAAATGGAGACCGGGGGGGGGGGTGGGGGGTGGGGGGTGGGTGGGGGGGGGTCCCGCCCCCCAAAAAATGGAGACGGGGGGGGGTCCGCCCCCCAAAAAATGGAGACGGGGGGGGGGGGGGTCCACCCCTCGGGGGTGGTTCAAGGTCACCGACTACACTTCTACTCTAAGTCTGGTTCAAAGTGACCCACTACACTTATACTCTAAGTCTGAGTGTCTCATAAAAGTAAAATGTAAAATTTTCTAAGTGTTGGCTCAAACCTGGATGTACTTCATTTACATCTACGAAAATATTCTAAGTCCAGAGGGGCGGGGGCGGGGTTCGCCCCTCGGGGGGGGGGGTCCGCCCCTCAAAAAATGGAGACGGGAGGGGGGGGTCCGCCCCCCAAAAAATGGAGACGGGGGGGGGTCGCCCCTCGGGGGTGGTTCAAGGTCACCGACTACACTTCTACTCTAAGTCTGGTTCAAAGTGACCCACTACACTTATACTCTGAATGTCTCATAAAAGTAAAATGTAAAATTTTCTAAGTGTTGGCTCAAACCTGGATGTACTTCATTTACATCTACGAAAATATTCTAAATCCAGAGGGGCGGGGACGGGGTTCGCCCCTCGGGGGGGGGGGTCCGCCCCTCAAAAAATGGAGACGGGGGGGGGGGGGGGGGTGCACCCCTCAGGGTTGGTTCAAGGTCACCCACTACACTTCTACTCTAAGTATTGGTAGTACCCCCACCATAGTCGAGTCCCTACGCTACGCTACGGTGCTCAGCCAGTGTGTCTCAGGCTTGCATGCGGTAAGCATCGCTGTTCTCCAACTCTGTACATGTAAGTGTTTTACAAGTTTTTCACTCAGGGTTATTACACTTTACCTTTGGACGAACATGGCTTGGATATTTCTATATTTTTACTCAAGGTCACCACACTTTAACTCTGGAATGGCATCGACTTGTAGTATTTCTGTGTTTTGACTCAAGGTCATCACACTTAAACTCTGGCAAATACACATTAAGCAGTTGTACTAAGAGTAAATTTTTCTAAGTGTTGACTCAAATCTGAAGATTCTTTGCATACATTTTAAAGACAATCCTAAGTCCCAAGTTTACAGTCAACCTCAAGGTCATCACACTTTAACTCTGGGACGATATCCAATTGTCTTACTAAGAAAACTTTAACTCTTATGCACAAGGTCGTCACACTTTAACTCTGGAACAACATCGAATTGTCCTACCAAGACAACTTTAACTCTGAAGAGTAGAGTAGTCTCTCTACACTTTCACTTTTTTAAAACTCCGTTTGTATGACCTTGAGATTTCCCCCACCACTTCCCATATGCCTAGAGTACACAAGGTCTGAGAGTCAGTCGCTCGCCGACTGTCATGGGGTGCACATCTGTATCATGCACTCCGCTGTGCGGTTTTGAATTAAAGTTTTCATTTTAACCAGTTCAAGGTCAACACACTTAAACTATGGAAACGACATCAAATTGTTGTACAAAGAGTAATTTTTCTAAGTGTTGGCTCAAACCTGGAGGTACTTTGGATAAGTCTTTGAAACAGTCTCAAGGTCATCACACTTTAACTCCAACTAATAAACATGTACAATTAAGGTAGCACCAAAACGGTGCTCCCTTGCTTGAGATTTAAAAGTTTCCCGAGGTCATTGCAGTTCTGGCAAATAACTGTTCTTAAACTCTGGCAAATACACATTAAACAGTTGTACTAAGAGTAAATTTTTTCTAAGTGTTGACTCAAATCTGAAGATTCTTTAGATACATCTTTAAAAACATTCCTAAGTCCCAAGTTTACTGTCAACCTCAAGGTCATCACACTTTAACATGTAAATTTAAGGTAGCACCGAAACAGTGCTACCTGACTTGGCATTTTTTTAACTTTCCCAGAGTCATCGCAATTCCCCCACCACTCCCCATATACCTAGAGTGCGCGGAGCTGGACATTCAGTCGCTCGGTGTCTGTCGTAGGGTGCACATCGCGGTTTTAGTAATGGTTAAAGTAGGGGGGCTGAGTCTGTTCAAGGTCACCCGAGCGGTGTCACATGACGGTTTAGGCAGAGTCACGTTGCAAACTTCAAGTTTCCTCAGCACTTTTGCTGTTTCTCATCGCAAATTCGCTCCAAGTCGTCAAGGTCATGGTAACTGTGACTGAAACTCGGAGCGTAGTGCGAGAAACAGCAAAAGTGCCAAAAAATTTTAGGTTTCAGCGTGACCTTGACCTTTGTGACATCGATGACGTCATCTTGGTGATGTAAGGGGTGATGACGTCATCAGCACGTCATTTCTGTGACGTCATGGGTGTGACGTCAAGGAAGTGACGTCATTGGTGATGACGTCATCCATTGCGTCATCGATGACGTCATCGATGACGTCATCGGTGAGGTCATTGACCTCGATGACGTCATCGCTCGGGTGACCTTGAACTGGCCCAGCTCCCCTATTTCTGCACTACTCAATAATATCTTCCATTCTTAAATAATCAGCTTTGTTTCTATCTTTTTCACTATAAATTATATTTTCTTTATCTTTAAAAACATCAAATGCATTTAAAGTTATAATTTTTGGAAAAGAATGTCCATTAAAAGTTGTTAGACCATTTGTTTGTATTTCCATAATTGGTTTATCTATTGGATAGTAAATTATATTTAAACCATTATATGGAATAAAAATAAATCCTTTTTCTTTTAATTTGTCTTTATTATTGTTTAATTCTATAAATTTATTTTTATAAAAACCTTTTATATAATATACACATTTAACATTATTTGTTTCACCTAAAACACCAACATATGGATATTTATTTTTATTATTTACAACAAATGCAGATATTTTATAATTATTGTTTATACTTAATTCTTTCCATTGTTTAGAAAAATAATTAATTAACTCATCTTCTATTTGTTTAATTTGTCTGTCTTTTTCTAAAATACTCTTATATTCTTTTTGTATATTTTGTAATTTTTCTGTATAGATTTTTTTTTGTCTGTATATCAATTTCTTCTAATTCTTGTTTTCTTTTTTTAATACTTTTTAAAAATATAGTGTTAATTGGATTTATTTCTTTATATGGATAAGGACATAATTTATTTGTAATATTTATTCTTTTTCTAGGTATTTTTGGAATAATATTTTTTGTTTTTATTAATCCTAAATTATTTAAATTTATATCTTTTGGAATTGTAGAAAATACAGTATTTGATTTAGAAAAATATGTTTTTCCTTCTTTTATAAAACATTTATGTTTAATAGATATTTTATTGTCTTTATCTTCTTTTATATAAATATAATTAATTGGTAATAAATTAAAACTAAAAGCAGACAATACATAATTTATTAATTTATTTCTTTCTTCTTTATTATTTGGTAGTTTTATTTGTATACCTGTCAATTTTTTAGTATTCAAATTTCCATAATAAACATATTGTAAAATATCTTTAAAAACTAAACAACAACTGTTTTGTAATGAATCTGTTAATTTATTCCATATTTTATATAATGGTACAGAATAAAAAGGTGCATTTTTAAAATATTTTCTACTTTGTTTTAATAAATTTATACAATCATCTAATGGATCAATTTCCTTGTCTGTTTGGAAATTTTCATTAACATAATTATAAATAGTTGCGTCTAATTTTGTTATTCCATTATTTTTTCCTAAATCACTATTAAATGTTTCTTTTAATCTTTTATCAGGACAATTTACAAAATTTATAATATGATTACCTAATTGTTTATTAATACCAGGACTTGTTAATTGACAGACAAATTTATTATATATTTTTATTCTAGAATTATGACTAATCAATGTTAAACAATCTTTACCAACAGTTTTATTATTGTCTACAATTATTTTACAACCTTTTTTATATTTACCTTCTTTACAAAAATTATAGTTTTCTATTAAATATTCAATCATTTCTTCTTTATCAAAAATACCAGAAAAATCTTGTGTTATATCTAAATCAAGTAGATAATAATGTTCTATTTCTAATTCTTTTAGTATTTTTGGTAATTTTCCTAATAATGTTAATAATTTTACATCTGCTAATTCAATTTTATATGGTATTGCAACTGGTTTTTTATATTTTTTATAAATAATTTTATAATCCTTGTCTATAATTTGTTCAACACCTTTTATTGTATTTGTATTAGAATTTAATAATTGTGGTCATTTTGCTTTTACACCATGTTTTGCTAATGGAAATCAAGAAAATTTACTTCTTAAATAACTATTAAATGAACCACATGCATCTTTTTTTAATAATTTTCCTTCTAAATCTGTAGAATCTGTTATTTTAACAATCATAATATTATCACAAAATGGTTCGGTAATTGGTTTAAATTTGTTTAATTTTTGTTCATTTTTTGTATAATCAATATCACCGATATTTGTAATTAAATTATTATTATATAAATTTTCTATAAGTAACCATAATCCAAATCTTTCATTTGTTGGTTTTATTTTATTTCCAAGTAATTCTGTAATAGTATATTTATAAGTATCAGATTTTTTATTTTCAGCTACCATTTATTAAGAATATTTTTTACTTAGAAATTTTAAATTGATAAAAAAGTTGTTATTGTCATTACAAAACAAAAAGATTTAACATATTTTCTTAACATTTATTTAGGATTATCTAATAAAACTGTATTATATAAATTTATTTTAAACCTTAAAGCTTAGATAAAAAGTAAAAAAAACATAACAAAATTAAGAAATATCATAAATTTTTTAAGGTAGCTGAAATTTTTTTATTAAAATTTTAGATTTTTTTTAATAATTTTCTTAATTATTTTTAAAAAATAATGTATTTTTTATATAATTTAAAAAAAATTTTAATTTTAGCTGAAAAATAGCATAGTAACCCTATTATATTACCTATTTGATATTTTTTCCTATATAAATGGATCTGCTAGAAGAAATTAATAATATTGGAGAATTAAGATTTAAAGAATATAAACCATTAAAAAGTTTAAATTTAAATGAAAAATATAAAATTGAAAAATTTGAAAGAATTAAAGATAAATATGGATATACAATTATTGTTGAATTAGAAAAATGTAAAATTGATGATAAATCAATTAAAGAATTAAATAAAAAAGATTTACATTTAATTGTCACTGATATTAAGACTTTTGATGATAAAGAAACTGCTTTAGTTAAATTTGAATAATTATTACAATATTATTGATACTAAACCTTAATTTTACTTATTTTAAAAAAATTCAAATTTTATTAAAAAATACTATTAAAATTTTAAATTACCTTATGAAAAGTCAACTATTGATTTTATTGAAAAAATACTTATAAAATGTGATAATTTTACTTGTTTTAAAAAAATTTTATTTTGTAGAAAATTCAGGCATATTTGTTAAAAATTTCATTAAAATTGCATATTTTTTATGACAATTTGACAAAAGCTGAAAATTGGCCAAAAAGTGGTAAAAATATTGCATAATTGTATATATATATATATAATCTTTTTACTTGAACCAACAATTACCACGAATAGTGGAAACAACCCACAAAATTATCAGTGTATTTAAATACTAGACCAATAATAAGAATTACAAAGTATTTTATGACAACCAGGGACTATAGTGCATAAACCTTCCACTGTTATATTGTAACTTAGGTCTGCTTGTTATGAATAAAAAATGTTTGATTATTCAACTGCTCCCGGTTTCATCCATTTAAAGATACTAAGCGAATGGTGCCAACTTGTCTGATTGTCAATGATGATCCGTTAATATTCCAATTGCAAAGGGGCTTTGAAACGGACTAGTACTCAACCCAGACCTGAAGTGTTATAGTCGAAACAGCTTGAATGTTTTATTGCTAGCAAGTGCACGTTGAGAGTTTCGCTTCTTGGATACGAAAAGTACACTACAAAAGCATTGGTGGAAGCCTTTTCCTCTATGAGTTAAAAATTATTAGTACCTGAATAAAATACAAATTGTAGACGTCATTATTAACAAAATAGTTTTGCAAGATTTATTTTACGACTGAGTGATATATATCTATTTAAAAAATTATCATCAAAATCAATATAAATGTAATATGAAAAATTTAATATTTTTTTATTCATGTTAATTCAATTTTTTTTTGTAAAATTATTGAATAACTTAAATCATAAAATATATAAGAAAATGAACAAGTAAAATGTTGTTGTTTGTGGTCCTCTAATTAACACATTTCATCATGAACAACAACACATCAAATATAGCCTTTGCAGGTATATCGAACCCAGATGTCACCAGATCTATCTGCAACGCCATATGTTCATAATCCTAACTAGTCATGTACCAATTGGCTATATGAACAGAACAGATATAGTAATGGCCAGAGACACATAACGCTATCCTTAGTGGTGGCTTTAAAGTGCCAACATAGTATATACAGGGTGTTCCCCTGCCATTAAAATAACATTTTACCAGGTTATTTAAGAGATAGAAACATGAAATATTACATTATAACTTGTGTTAATTCTCGAAAAGTTTTCCGTCAGTCTGTCTGTGTACATTAATTTTACATAAATTATTAAAATTGCTTGAAGATCGATTTTTAAAAACTTGATATTCTTGATTGGATGATAAAAATTTTAAACACTCCTGTTTCTGTCACTTTCTACAGTTTCAAGATTTGAAATATTAAGCTTTAAAAATTTTAAATGACCAAAATATTTGGACATGGGTATTTTTGGTAACATGGGTCAAAGTGTTTAAAAAATAACGGAGTAATTAAAAATTATATACTGAGAGGTGGCAAACTAAAGAGATATGCTTCAGTGTAATAAATGATTGTAACTTAAAAAAACCCTGGTAAAATTTGGTCCAATGCTTAAGAGTCATCTTCACCAGTGGGCCAGTAGCCCATTGTTGCGCAGTCGGCAATGTTAACAGCTTTTAATGCAAAACATGGTATTTTATTCCCCTGTTTCGGAAGCCGTTTTTAAACCGATTTTTTTAAACTTGGTAAGTGATTAGTTGAATGTTGATAGTTGGTGTTTAGATCCAACAATGGGCTACTGGCCCAGGGGTGAAGATGACTCTTAAGAGACACCCGATGGGTCAGGTATTGGTTGTTGTAACTTTTTTAGGCTTCCATGACCATTAGGTAGTTCACTTCTGTGTGTGTGGACAGGTTCCGCTATATTTGTGGGGCCAAGTGTGTGAATTTCACCTGAGTGCGGGGCCTTCTGAAATTGTGGGGCCATACACATGGCCCCACAAAGATTTATTTTTTTTATTTTGAGTAAAAATTCTAATTTTTATGGTCGAAAAAGTTAATAATCGTTAGGTTAGGTTAGGTTAGGTTAGTTTAGGTTAAGTTAGGTTAAATTTTGTTGTATGGCCCCACAATACAAATACGGCCCCCCAATAACTGTCAAATGCACATACATGGCCCCACAAATAGATGTGTAATCCCAAGGCCCCACAAATATAGGCGAACAAGTTTGTGTGTGTGTGTGTGTGTGTGTGTGTGTGTGTGTGTGTGTGTGTGTGTGTGTGTGTGTGTGTGTGTGTGTGTGTGTGTGTGTGTGTGTGTGTGTGTGTGTGTCAGGATGTAAACAGAGCTAGAGAATGCCCCAATGGTCCGATTTTGGTGAAACTTGGTATGTAGGTTCAAACCCATGATAATTCCAGGCGTTTTTTTCATTTTTTTTAATTTTTGATTTTTAAGGGTAGTTTACCCCCAAAAACCCTCAAAAAACGTGAAAAATCAAAATTTCTCAAAAGCGGCTCTAACGATTTTGATAAAAATTTTGAGGTTTATTAAGATTAAAATGCTGAATAAAATGACATCACCCGCATCTCCGGGAAAATGCGCGTTCAAAAGTTATAGAGCAAAATGTGTTAAAAAAACTCAATTTTTGGATGCAAAAACTCGTGCTGCTCACCTGTTGGCTATCCGACTGAGCCATCAAGACATTTGTTTTGAGGCTTTTAACACCTTTTCATATTCTTGGGAGAAAGTATGTGTCAGTTATCTGATACCGTTTATTTCGTTTTAATAATGTCAGGTACAACTATTACAACTAGAGGTATTACATTTATTATAATATTTGGAATAGTTTTTATATTACAATTACATTAATCGAATTCCATATACTGCTCGTAGGCATGAAAGTAATTATGCAAATCTATTACAAAATAATCTTTATGTAAAAAAATCCTATTGTAAAAAAATGTAAAAAATCCTTTTAAAGTTTTTGTGAAATCTAAGCAGTTATACAATGCTCTGGAAAATAGGCGACCGTTATTTGTAATATAATAATAATTAATACTGAAGTGTTACAAAACATGACTAAATAGTTTTATGCTATTCCTTCACCAAATGTTCGTTCGGGTTTTGTTCTTATACCCAGAAAAACAGGTAATGTATAAAAATATTTGAACATTTTGTTACTTCGTGTAGTATTCAGTCTGTATGACAACAAAAAATGTAGCTCAATGATTGTGGCACATGAATTCTTAAAAGAACAAACAACATGCAAGTAAGAAGTGTGTTTTTAGTTTTCAGATTCCTTAAAAGGAATAAATTTTGCTATGATTTCACAGGATCCAAATTTGAAATATTAACTCAGCAACATAAGCTCGAAAGAACTCTTTTAAAAAAGAGAGTTACTTAAGTAAATCTTATTACGTCGTTGTGAAAGTAGCAAAGAAAGATGTACAAGGGTATCTGGCTCTCATCCAAGATGCAGTTCGCTACTTTGTCCTTATATTTCACATAATCTTTTATAACTTACTAGTAATTTAACACATTTAAATGTATAAGCATATATTATCATTAACATTATTTTGTTGAGTTTTAGCAGTGTAGCAATAATTATTGAAAAATTGTATTTAAAAACAGTTGATATTTAGTTAAAGAGGAACGTCTTACAAAATAATTTAATATAAAACATTTGAAATGCTATTCAGTTTTGAAGTGTGATTTCATTTTTGTATGTTAAATAAATCCAAAATTATGTAATGTTTTTCCTATGTACAAAAGATAAGATTGTTACATTTCAATGAATAGACGCAAACTTGGTTGCCAGTTTCCTGCATTTTATTAGATAGGTTTATATGAATTGCATTGAATATTTTTTTTCAGATCATTATGTAATAAATAAATTTAATAATTTTAGAAAGTAACTTGACGTTGATCCGAATGTCCGCTTCGTGCTGTTAAGTTTGCTAGTAGTATTCTGTAATGCAGTGGCATACTTACATGCTTTTGTCTAATACGCATACGTAATAATAGATTAAGAGACAGTTTCTTTTATTTTTTACCCTGCCGCCACATAAGGAAGGTGAGGAACTTTTTTAAATTATCTGCTTGTGTGGATTCAAAGTTAAAGGCATAATTTGTCTTGGTAGGCTTATCTTGTTACGTTGACGCAAGTTTCATTGTGATTTAGCGTCTATGTTGCTGAAGTAAATTTCCATCATTTGTCACTGTTATAAACTTAAATGTTCACACTGTTCATGGTGTTTATGGGTGAAATATAAAAAATACCAATGGAAATTCAATGAGTACTCAGTTTTGGTCCGACGGATTAAAAATTTGAGATCGT
>JAQYXR010000484.1:0-83563 GCA_030545055.2 Neoaliturus tenellus | reverse complement strand
CCTTTAGTGTTTTAGTGGTCAAACACGGCCTTTAGCTCTTATATTATAATAAGAAAAAAAAGAAGAACATTTTCGTGTCTTTAAACGATTTTTATACTCTGGGAAGCAATGATGAATAGACGGGACAGAATGTAACAGTCTGTGCGAGGGATTGGCGACGTTATTTTTCACCCTTCCCCCACACCCTCCACGACACCCGCACAAAGGTCAAGTGTGTCACCTACTTCCTGCACCTTTGCTTTAACAGTTGAATGTAAGAATGATGAAGACTCATCTATCGCTTTAATTAAATCTTGCATTTATAATGCTTTGATTTATTAAAAAACTAATCATATTGTTCTAACTTCACTGAAATGATTATGAACATTCTATTAGAAACGTCCACAAATTCACCAAACAGCGGTTAAACACTTTCCTAATTTTAGAATTCTTTTCTAAGCAATTTATTTAATAACACAAAATATATGTATAATATATGAACGATGTAATCTATAGGTATAAATAAAGCAGAGTTCTAGCAATGTATACAGAACCAAATAAGTTCTCACTTCCCCATAAGGACGTCCCTATTTATTAGGTACTGTATACATTGGTTCTAGTCTGTGTGACGGTGGCTAGACGGCCAAACTGTAAGAATTTGAGGTAGCCTATTACATTTTCAGGGCAGGTCCCTTTTGGTTACAGCTGTTGCACCTTACTTTCAGTTTTCTCTAAATCCTGTAGGGCTGCTCCCCGAGGAACATCCAAAATTCCATTGTTAATAAAATAAGATCACACGGTTACGGTTTTCCACTGTTTATTTAATGTTCATTTTAACAACAGCTGAATTAAGTAATTTACTTTTTCCTACGCCTAGCCAAGGAAGCACTTCTTTTTGCACTCAATACGCGTCGCAAAACAGGTTATTTCCGTAAACATTTCACTATGCGCACTCTAAATTTACTTTGCACACTTCAGTGTTTTAACTTAAAAGACACGAAACAGTGTGCATTCGCCAGCAAAGTAACGTTGTTTAAGCAGGAATTAAGTTAGCAACACCGGATATAAAAATCGGACCTATTGTTCTTGTCTTAGTTCTCGATCGGGAATCGACATAAACATAAAAAAAACCAGCTTGAGCTGAGACTGTGTGTAAGTGCACAAAATGAATAGCTATGACAGTGACTTTAGTAATGTAAGTGCCTTTTAGTAGTGTGTTTTTGCGGTTGCTGGCTCAGTTCAATGACCTCTGAGGAATGTGATGACGTCATCGCCAAGGTCAACGACCCCGATGACGTCATCGATGACGTAATCGATGACGTCATCGAAGATGACGCAATCGATGACGTCATACCCATGACGTCATCAAAATGACGCCATCGATGACGTAATTGATGACGTCACCATCGATGACGTCATTTCTGTGATGTCACACCCATGACGTCACAGAAATGACATGCTAATGACGTCATCATCCATTACATCATCAAAATGACGTCACTGACACTGTTAAGGTCAAGGTCACGCCGAAACTCAAAATTTTTTGGCACTTTTGCCGTTTCTCGCACTACGCTCCGAGTTTCAGTCAGAGTCCACATGACCTTGACGACTTGGAGCAAATCTGCGATGAGAAACAGCAAAAGTGCCAAGTCAAACTCGAGTTTGCGACATGACCTTGCTTAAACCGTCATCCACTAGTCCTCAGAGACCATTGAACAAGCACAACATCCGCAATTTCATATTACTGTGACCTTGAACACTTAACAACTACAGAGCGCCGACACCGATGCGCACCCCACGACAGCCACCGAGTGACTGACCGTCAGGCCCTGTGTACTCTAGGTATATCGGCTTGAGAGGACTAAGACTCTAAACTGTCAGGAATGGGAGTAACTAACTGAATTTTGCAAGGAAAAGTCATTTCATCCAATATTTTAAACAAATCCTCATCAGTAAAACTGACATTAGTCCGTTTTGTATAAAACTTAGGGTGTCCCGCGCAACAGTTTGCGCCACTTAGCTAAAGTCGAAACCCTCTTAACTTTGAGTGGTGGACAGTGAGCAACTAATAAAGCCTTAACACGGCTAAGTTTCTTACCTAAAGTGTCCCGCGACATGGCGTCTCCTCACAAAAGTCCACACAATACTGAGAGACTGCTTGTAGCGCACGAGTCAAGGGAAAAGAGGTGGGGGAAACAGCAGGAGTGGGGGAAGGTCACAGTGGTGGGGGAAGGTGAGGCTTAACGCTGGAGTATCGCATCACTTCACCATGAGCTGTCCTACAGTCGACACACTGTTCTCTTGGCCCGAGTTGGCACTAGAAGAAACATTTCTGTACAAATTTACTCATGGTACCACAGTTTTATGTTTTCGCCAATTAAGTGTAAGTGTGGTAAATTGAACTGGCTAAAATGTTATAATTTGCTAAGTTTGTATTGTTGTACATGATAAATCCTAAACTTTAACTTAAAACCGTACAGCAGAGTGCCGACACCAGTGTGCACCCCACGACAGTCGCAAAGCGACTGACCGTACGGCTCCAGGTGCCCTATGTATAAGGAAAGTGGTGGGGGGAATTTCGATGACCTTGGGGACTTTAACAATTGTGACTATACGTAAAATTTCGTCTTTCATTATATCAACCTAAGGTCTTGGTTTTTCGCGTTTCAGAGTGTATTAAAGCGATCTAGCTATTAATTGTAAAATTGATTTCTTAAAAGATAGTCATTTTTACGCTGGGTGTTGGTAAATTTGTTAGAGTCCAGATTGCACATACCAAAACCAAACTTTTTTATTATTCAATATATCAGTCTGGGATTTCGGATTTACATGTTTCAGCGTATTTTAGAGTGTTTAAGCTTATCTTAAAAATTTGAAAAACTTTAACATTTAATACTAAAATTTGCGATTTGACTGATAGAATATTTCTATGTCAGGAGTGACTATAGGTAAAATTTAAGTTTTCGTTATTTCAACCTAAGGTCTTGGTTTTTTCGCGTTTCAGAGTGTATTAAAGCGATCTAGCTATTAATTGTAAAATTGATTTCTTAAAAGATAGTCATTTTTACGCTGGGTGTTGGTAAATTTGTTAGAGTCCTGATTGCCCATACAAAACCAAACTTTTTTATTATTTAATATTTCAGTCTGGGATTTCGGATTTACATGTTTCAGCGTATTTTAGAGTGTTTAAGCTTATCTTAAAAATTTGAAAAACTTTAACATTTAATACTAAAATTTGCGATTTGACTGATAGAATATTTCTGTCAGGAGTGACTATAGGTAAAATTTAAGTTTTCGTTATTTCAACCTAAGGTCTTGGTTTTTCGCGTTTCAGAGTGTATTAAAGCGATCTAGCTATTAATTGTAAAATTGATTTCTTAAAAGATAGTCATTTTTACGCTGGGTGTTGGTAAATTTGTTAGAGTCCTGATTGCCCATACAAAACCAAACTTTTTTATTATTCAATATTTCAGTCTGGAATTTCGGATTTACATGTTTCAGCGTATTTTAGAGTGTTTAAGCTTATCTTAAAAATTTGAAAAACTTTAACATTTTTTACTAAAATTTGCGAGTTGACTGATAGAATATTTCTGTCAGGAGTGACTATAGGTAAAATTTAAGTTTTCGTTTTTTCAACCTAAGGTCTTGGCTTTTCGCGTTTCAGAGTGTATTAAAGCGATCTAGCTATTAATTGTAAAATTGATTTCTTAAAAGATAGTCATTTTACGCTGGGTGTTGGTAAATTTGTTAGAGTCCTGATTGCCCATACAAAACCAAACTTTTTTATTATTCAATATTTCAGTCTGGGATTTCGGATTTACATGTTTCAGCGTATTTTAGAGTGTTAAGCTTATCTTAAAAATTTGAAAAACTTTAACATTTTTTACTAAAATTTGCGAATTGACTGATAGAATATTTCACTAAGTCACGAGTTTTTATTGTTGTACATGATAAATCCTAAACTTTAACTTAAAACCGTACAGCAGAGTGCCGACACCAGTGTGCACCCCACGACAGTCGCAAAGCGACTGACCGTACGGCTCCAGGTGCCCTATGTATAAAGAAAGTGGTGGGGGGAATTGCGATGACCTTGGGGACTTTAACAATTGTGACTATACATAAAATTTCGTCTTTCATTATATCAACCTAAGGTCTTGGCTTTTCGCGTTTCAGAGTGTATTAAAGCGATCTAGCTATTAATTGAAAAATTGATTTCTTAAAAGATAGTCATTTTACGCTGGGTGTTGGTAAATTTGTTAGAGTCCAGATTGCCCATACAAAACCAAACTTTTTTATTATTCAATATTTCAGTCTGGGATTTCGGATTTACATGTTTCAACGTATTTTAGAGTGTTTAAGCTTATCTTAAAAATTTGAAAAACTTTAACATTTTTTACTAAAATTTGCGAGTTGACTGATAGAATATTTCTGTCAGGAGTGACTATAGGTAAAATTTAAGTTTTCGTCATTTCAACCTAAGGTCTTGGCTTTTCGCGTTTCAGAGTGTATTAAAGCGATCTAGCTATTAATTGTAAAATTGATTTCTTAAAAGATAGTCATTTTTACGCTGGGTGTTGGTAAATTTGTTAGAGTCCAGATTGCCCATACAAAACCAAACTTTTTTATTATTCAATATTTCAGTCTGGGATTTCGGATTTACATGTTTCAGCGTATTTTAGAGTGTTTAAGCTTATCTTAAAAATTTGAAAAACTTTAACATTTTATACTAAAATTTGCGAATTGACTGATAGAATATTTCTATGTCAGGAGTGACCATAGGTAAAATTTAAGTTTTCGTTATTTCAACCTAAGGTCTTGGTTTTTCGCGTTTCAGAGTGTATTAATGCGATCTAGCTATTAATTTTAAAATTGATTTCTTAAAAGATAGTCATTTTTACGCTGGGTGTTAGTAAATTTGTTAGAGTCCTGATTGGCCATACAAAACCAAACTTTTTTATTATTCAATATTTCAGTCTGGGATTTCGGATTTACATGTTTCAGCGTATTTTAGAGTGTTTAAGCTTATCTTAAAAATTTGAAAAACTTTAACATTTTTATACTAAAATTTGCGAATTGACTGATAGAATATTTCTATGTCAGGAGTGACCGTAGGTAAAATTTAAGTTTTCGTTATTTCAACCTAAGGTCTTGGTTTTTCGCGTTTCAGAGTGTATTAATGCGATCTAGCTATTAATTTTAAAATTGATTTCTTAAAAGATAGTCATTTTTACGCTGGGTGTTAGTAAATTTGTTAGAGTCCTGATTGGCCATACAAAACCAAACTTTTTTATTATTCAATATTTCAGTCTGGGATTTCGGATTTACATGTTTCAGCGTATTTTAGAGTGTTTAAGCTTATCTTAAAAATTTGAAAAACTTTAACATTTAATACTAAAATTTGCGATTTGACTGATAGAATATTTCTATGTCAGGAGTGACTATAGGTAAAATTTAAGTTTTCGTTATTTCAACCTAAGGTCTTGGCTTTTCGCGTTTTCAGAGTGTATTAAAGCGATCTAGCTATTAATTGTAAAATTGATTTCTTAAAAGATAGTCATTTTTACGCTGGGTGTTGGTAAATTTGTTAGAGTCCAGATTGCACATACAAAACCAAACTTTTTTATTATTCAATATTTCAGTCTGGGATTTCGGATTTACATGTTTCAGCGTATTTTAGAGTGTTTAAGCTTATCTTAAAAATTTGAAAAACTTTAACATTTTTTACTAAAATTTGCGAGTTGACTGATAGAATATTTCTGTCAGGAGTGACTATAGGTAAAATTTAAGTTTTCGTTATTTCAACCTAAGGTCTTGGCTTTTCGTGTTTCAGAGTGTATTAAAGCGATCTAGCTATTAATTGTAAAATTGATTTCTTAAAAGATAGTCATTTTTACGCTGGGTGTTGGTAAATTTGTTAGAGTCCAGATTGCCCATACAAAACCAAACTATATATATGCGTGTGTGCGTGTGTAAATTCTTAACCAAACATTAGTTTTAACCTTAAAAGTGATAAAGTAACCCTCTTTTGGCAGAAAGGGTAGCATCGTTTTGATGCTACCTTTAAGGTCCTATTTAATAGTGTTTTTTTTTAATATATAATATGTTTTTAAAATATGTTAGTAAAACATAAAGCATATTGTGTTGGTATATAATTCTGATATATATTTGTTTTTTTTTTTGTTTTTTTTTTTTTTTACAAGAAAAGTTTTAAATGTAATGTACAATTGTGTATGTCCTTTAGTATTCCTCTACTGCGCATGCGCAGAAGGTTTTTCTCTATTCTCCGTTGGGTATAAAAGCAGCTCGTTTAACCATGTCTTTCATTATTTGGCGAACTTTTGCCGAGTGAACATCTTTTTCACAACTCCGGTTTTTCGGATATTTAAAAGGTGTATGATAATTTTAATATTCAATTAATATTTAAATTAAATAGATAACAAATTACTTTAGCATGTCTGCACTGCAGTGTTACATGTTTGATAATAAACCTGTAGCTGTCTTATTTGATCGTGAAAACAATCCATGGTTTAAGGCTAATGATATATCAGAGATTCTAGAATACAAAAGACCACGGAAAGCAATAAATGATCTAGTTAAAGAAAAATATAAAAAGTTATTTAAGGATATAGATGGAACTAGTTCAGTGCTACCCTCTAACTTTCAAAAAAGTACCACATTCATCAATGAACCAGGTTTATATTCCTTAATTTTAATCGTCTAAGATGAGATTAGCTAAACGCTTTCAAGATTGGGTGTTCGAAGAAATCCTCCCATCTATTCGCAAGTATGGAGAATATAGAATTAAAAAAGAAAACCTTGAGTTGACTCACTCTTTACATAAAGTGTTGGCAAATAATCAAAAACTAATTGAAACGTTAATTAATCAAATACCTAAAGTTGCCTGTTATACCTGATAATATGGATTTAAAACATATCTTTTGTGTATTGGAAAAAGACACATACTATGAAAAGTATGGAGTAATGGAGTATAAGTGCATTCGTACAGAAAGAAGACGATATAAAAGAGCGCTAAAGAGAGCTAAGAAAGATGGTTTTGTACCAAGTTTTTCAAGATATCCTGTGCCAAACAGTATAAATATCTTAAATAAAGCTAAAGAGGTTATGCATAGTTATGGCATGCATTATGAATCTTCATTAAATAACATATTGACCTCTCATAATTTTGTAAATATTGTAAAAATTGTTCTTAATGAATAAACTGTATGAGTGTATGTGTGAATGTGGAACTTATTAGATTGAGAAGTTAAAGCTATTACTTTAGCTACTCCTTTGAAAAGTCTGGGGTGAGTGAAGGTCACTGGCGCGGTTGACTAAAAGACCCGTAAACCATGTGTGTGTGTGTGTGTGTGTGTGTGTGTGTGTGTGTGTGTGTGTGTGTGTGTGTGTGTGTGTGTGTGTGTGTGTGTGTGTGTGTGTGTGTGTGTGTGTGTGTGTGTGTGTGTGAATGTGTGGAAAATGACGTACATCCACCTCCCCGTGGTATTTTCTGGGTAACGCTAAGAGGTGTACATCTAATATTTTTTATAACCCACGTGGACCAGTTAATGTAATAAAAGAAGGTTTGAAGCTAAAAATACACTAAACACTAATCTTAAGACCTATATGAACTATTATAAAAGAAACTTAGCATAAAAGTGGTTATCTTTCAAGAAATCAATTATACAAATAATAGTTAAATCGCTTTTAAAACACTCTAAAACGTAAAAATCCAAGACCTTAGGTTGAAATAACAAAAAATTAAATTATGCCTATAGTCACTCGGGACTTAGAGAAGTATTCTATCAGTAAACTCGCAAAATTTAGTGAAAATTGTTAAAAGTTTTACAAATTTTTAAAATCGTCTTAAACACTCTAAGACACGCTGAAACATGTAAATCCGAAACCCCAGACTGAAATATTGAATAATAAGAAAATTGGTATTGTATGGGCACTCGAGACTGTCGAATTTTACAAAACCCCGCAATGATCGACTATCTTTTAAAAAATCAATTTTTCAATTAATAGTTAAATCGCTTTAATACACTCTAAAAGGCAAAAAGCCAAGACCTTAGGTTGAAATAACGAAAACTTAAATTTTAGCTATAGTCACTCCTGACTTAGAAATAATCTGTCAGTCAACTCGCAAATTTTAGTATAAAATGTTAAAGTTTTTCAAATTTTTAAGATAAGCTTAAACACTTTAAAATACGCTGAAACATGTAAATCCGAAATCCCAGACTGAAATATTGAATAATAAAAAAGTTTGGTTTTGTATGGGCAATCTGGACTCTAACAAATTTACCAACACCCAGCGTAAAAATGACTATCTTTTAAGAAATCAATTTTACAATTAATAGCTAGATCGCTTTAATACACTCTGAAACGCGAAAAACCAAGACCTTAGGTTGAAATAACGAAAACTTAAATTTTACCTATAGTCACTCCTGACATAGAAATATTCTATCAGTCAAATCGCAAATTTTAGTATTAAATGTTAAAGTTTTTCAAATTTTTAAGATAAGCTTAAACACTCTAAAATACGCTGAAACATGTAAATCCGAAATCCCAGACTGAAATATTGAATAATAAAAAAGTTTGGTTTTGTATGTGCAATCTGGACTCTAACAAATTTACCAACACCCAGCGTAAAAATGACTATCTTTTAAGAAATCAATTTTACAATTAATAGCTAGATCGCTTTAATACACTCTGAAACACGAAAAGCCAAGACCTTAGGTTGAAATAACGAAAACTTAAATTTTACCTATAGTCACTCCTGACATAGAAATATTCTATCAGTCAAATCGCAAATTTTAGTATTAAATGTTAAAGTTTTTCAAATTTTTAAGATAAGCTTAAACACTCTAAAATACGCTGAAACATGTAAATCCGAAATCCCAGACTGAAATATTGAATAATAAAAAAGTTTGGTTTTGTATGTGCAATCAGGACTCTAACAAATTTACCAACACCCAGCGTAAAAATGACTATCTGTTAAGAAATCAATTTACAATTAATAGCTAGATCGCTTTAATACACTCTGAAACGCGAAAAGCCAAGACCTTAGGTTGAAATAACGAAAACTTAAATTTTACCTATAGTCACTCCTGACATAGAAATATTCTATCAGTCAAATCGCAAATTTTAGTATTAAATGTTAAAGTTTTTCAAATTTTTAATATAAGCTTAAACACTCTAAATACGCTGAAACATGTAAATCCGAAATCCCAGACTGAAATATTGAATAATAAAAAAGTTTGGTTTTGTATGGCCAATCAGGACTCTAACAAATTTACTAACACCCAGCGTAAAAATGACTATCTTTTAAGAAATCAATTTTAAAATTAATAGCTAGATCGCTTTAATACACTCTGAAACGCGAAAAACCAAGACCTTAGGTTGAAATAACGAAAACTTAAATTTTACCTATGGTCACTCCTGACATAGAAATATTCTATCAGTCAAATCGCAAATTTTAGTATTAAATGTTAAAGTTTTTCAAATTTTTAAGATAAGCTTAAACACTCTAAAATACGCTGAAACATGTAAATCCGAAATCCCAGACTGAAATATTGAATAATAAAAAAGTTTGGTTTTGTATGGCCAATCAGGACTCTAACAAATTTACCAACACCCAGCGTAAAAATGACTATCTTTTAAGAAATCAATTTTACAATTAATAGCTAGATCGCTTTAATACACTCTGAAACGCGAAAAACCAAGACCTTAGGTTGAAATAACAAAAACTTAAATTTTACCTATAGTCACTCCTGACATAGAAATATTCTATCAGTCAAATCGCAAATTTTAGTATTAAATGTTAAAGTTTTTCAAATTTTTAAGATAAGCTTAAACACTCTAAAATACGCTGAAACATGTAAATCCGAAATCCCAGACTGAAATATTGAATAATAAAAAAGTTTGGTTTTGTATGTGCAATCTGGACTCTAACAAATTTACCAACACCCAGCGTAAAAATGACTATCTTTTAAGAAATCAATTTTACAATTAATAGCTAGATCGCTTTAATACACTCTGAAACACGAAAAGCCAAGACCTTAGGTTGAAATAACGAAAACTTAAATTTTACCTATAGTCACTCCTGACATAGAAATATTCTATCAGTCAAATCGCAAATTTTAGTAAAAAATGTTAAAGTTTTTCAAATTTTTAAGATAAGCTTAAACACTCTAAAATACGCTGAAACATGTAAATCCGAAATCCCAGACTGAAATATCGAATAATAAAAAAGTTTGGTTTTGTATGTGCAATCAGGACTCTAACAAATTTACCAACACCCAGCGTAAAAATGACTATCTTTTAAGAAATCAATTTTACAATTAATAGCTAGATCTCTTTAATACACTCTGAAACGCGAAAAACCAAGACCTTAGGTTGAAATAACGAAAACTTAAATTTTACCTATAGTCACTACTGACAGAAATATTCTATCAGTCAAATCGCAAATTTTAGTATTAAATGTTAAAGTTTTTCAAATTTTTAAGATAAGCTTAAACACTCTAAAATACGCTGAAACATGTAAATCCGAAATCCCAGACTGAAATATTGAATAATAAAAAAGTTTGGTTTTGTATGGGCAATCAGGACTCTAACAAATTTACCAACACCCAGCGTAAAAATGACTATCTTTTAAGAAATCAATTTTACAATTAATAGCTAGATCGCTTTAATACACTCTGAAACGCGAAAAACCAAGACCTTAGGTTGAAATAACGAAAACTTAAATTTTACCTATAGTCACTCCTGACATAGAAATATTCTATCAGTCAATTCGCAAATTTTAGTATTAAATGTTAAAGTTTTTCAAATTTTTAAGATAAGCTTAAACACTCTAAAATACGCTGAAACATGTAAATCCGAAATCCCAGACTGAAATATTGAATAATAAAAAAGTTTGGTTTTGTATGGGCAATCAGGACTCTAACAAATTTACCAACACCCAGCGTAAAAATGACTATCTTTTAAGAAATCAATTTTACAATTAATAGCTAGATCGCTTTAATACACTCTGAAACGCGAAAAACCAAGACCTTAGGTTGAAATAACGAAAACTTAAATTTTACCTATAGTCACTCCTGACATAGAAATATTCTATCAGTCAAATCGCAAATTTTAGTATTAAATGTTAAAGTTTTTCAAATTTTTAAGATAAGCTTAAACACTCTAAAATACGCTGAAACATGTAAATCCGAAATCCCAGACTGAAATATTGAATAATAAAAAAGTTTGGTTTTGTATGTGCAATCTGGACTCTATCAAATTTACCAACACCCAGCGTAAAAATGACTATCTTTTAAGAAATCAATTTTACAATTAATAGCTAGATCGCTTTAATACACTCTGAAACACGAAAAGCCAAGACCTTAGGTTGAAATAACGAAAACTTAAATTTTACCTATAGTCACTCCTGACATAGAAATATTCTATCAGTCAAATCGAAAATTTTAGTAAAAAATGTTAAAGTTTTTCAAATTTTTAAGATAAGCTTAAACACTCTAAAATACGCTGAAACATGTAAATCCGAAATCCCAGACTGAAATATTGAATAATAAAAAAGTTTGGTTTTGTATGTGCAATCAGGACTCTAACAAATTTACCAACACCCAGCGTAAAAATGACTATCTGTTAAGAAATCAATTTACAATTAATAGCTAGATCGCTTTAATACACTCTGAAACGCGAAAAGCCAAGACCTTAGGTTGAAATAACGAAAACTTAAATTTTACCTATAGTCACGCCTGACATAGAAATATTCTATCAGTCAAATCGCAAATTTTAGTATTAATTGTAAAGTTTTTCAAATTTTTAATATAAGCTTAATCACTCTAAAATACGCTGAAACATGTAAATCCGAAATCCCAGACTGAAATATTGAATAATAAAAAAGTTTGGTTTTGTATGGCCAATCAGGACTCTAACAAATTTACCAACACCCAGCGTAAAAATGACTATCTTTTAAGAAATCAATTTTACAATTAATAGCTAGATCGCTTTAATACACTCTGAAACGCGAAAAACCAAGACCTTAGGTTGAAATAACGAAAACTTAAATTTTACCTATGGTCACTCCTGACATAGAAATATTCTATCAGTCAATTCGCAAATTTTAGTATAAAAATGTTAAAGTTTTTCAAATTTTTAAGATAAGCTTAAACACTCTAAAATACGCTGAAACATGTAAATCCGAAATCCCAGACTGAAATATTGAATAATAAAAAAGTTTGGTTTTGTATGGGCAATCAGGACTCTAACAAATTTACCAACACCCAGCGTAAAAATGACTATCTTTTAAGAAATCAATTTTACAATTAATAGCTAGATCGCTTTAATACACTCTGAAACGCGAAAAACCAAGACCTTAGGTTGAAATAACGAAAACTTAAATTTTACCTATAGTCACTCCTGACATAGAAATATTCTATCAGTCAATTCGCAAATTTTAGTATTAAATGTTAAAGTTTTTCAAATTTTTAAGATAAGCTTAAACACTCTAAAATACGCTGAAACATGTAAATCCGAAATCCCAGACTGAAATATTGAATAATAAAAAAGTTTGGTTTTGTATGGGCAATCAGGACTCTAACAAATTTACCAACACCCAGCGTAAAAATGACTATCTTTTAAGAAATCAATTTTACAATTAATAGCTAGATCGCTTCAATACACTCTGAAACGCGAAAAACCAAGACCTTAGGTTGAAATAACGAAAACTTAAATTTTACCTATAGTCACTCCTGACATAGAAATATTCTATCAGTCAAATCGCAAATTTTAGTATTAAATGTTAAAGTTTTTCAAATTTTTAAGATAAGCTTAAACACTCTAAAATACGCTGAAACATGTAAATCCGAAATCCCAGACTGAAATATTGAATAATAAAAAAGTTTGGTTTTGTATGTGCAATCTGGACTCTATCAAATTTACCAACACCCAGCGTAAAAATGACTATCTTTTAAGAAATCAATTTTACAATTAATAGCTAGATCGCTTTAATACACTCTGAAACACGAAAAGCCAAGACCTTAGGTTGAAATAACGAAAACTTAAATTTTACCTATAGTCACTCCTGACATAGAAATATTCTATCAGTCAAATCGAAAATTTTAGTAAAAAATGTTAAAGTTTTTCAAATTTTTAAGATAAGCTTAAACACTCTAAAATACGCTGAAACATGTAAATCCGAAATCCCAGACTGAAATATTGAATAATAAAAAAGTTTGGTTTTGTATGTGCAATCAGGACTCTAACAAATTTACTAACACCCAGCGTAAAAATGACTATCTTTTAAGAAATCAATTTTAAAATTAATAGCTAGATCGCTTTAATACACTCTGAAACGCGAAAAACCAAGACCTTAGGTTGAAATAACGAAAACTTAAATTTTACCTATGGTCACTCCTGACATAGAAATATTCTATCAGTCAATTCGCAAATTTTAGTATAAAAATGTTAAAGTTTTTCAAATTTTTAAGATAAGCTTAAACACTCTAAAATACGCTGAAACATGTAAATCCGAAATCCCAGACTGAAATATTGAATAATAAAAAAGTTTGGTTTTGTATCGGCAATCTGGACTCTAACAAATTTACCAACACCCAGCGTAAAAATGACTATCTTTTAAGAAATCAATTTTACAATTAATAGCTAGATCGCTTTAATACACTCTGAAACGCGAAAAACCAAGACCTTAGGTTGAAATAACGAAAACTTAAATTTTACCTATAGTCACTCCTGACATAGAAATATTCTATCAGTCAAATCGCAAATTTTAGTATTAAATGTTAAAGTTTTTCAAATTTTTAAGATAAGCTTAAACACTCTAAAATACGCTGAAACATGTAAATCCGAAATCCCAGACTGAAATATTGAATAATAAAAAAGTTTGGTTTTGTATGTGCAATCAGGACTCTAACAAATTTACCAACACCCAACGTAAAAATGACTACCTTTTAAGAAATCAATTTTACAATTAATAGCTAGATCGCTTTAATACACTCTGAAACGCGAAAAACCAAGACCTTAGGTTGAAATAACGAAAACTTAAATTTTACCTATAGTCACTCCTGACATAGAAATATTCTATCAGTCAAATCGCAAATTTTAGTATTAAATGTAAAAGTTTTTCAAAATTTTTAAGATAAGCTTAAACACTCTAAAATACGCTGAAACATGTAAATCCGAAATCCCAGACTGAAATATTGAATAATAAAAAAGTTTGGTTTTGTATGTGCAATCTGGACTCTATCAAATTTACCAACACCCAGCGTAAAAATGACTATCTTTTAAGAAATCAATTTTACAATTAATAGCTAGATCGCTTTAATACACTCTGAAACACGAAAAGCCAAGACCTTAGGTTGAAATAACGAAAACTTAAATTTTACCTATAGTCACTCCTGACATAGAAATATTCTATCAGTCAAATCGAAAATTTTAGTAAAAAATGTTAAAGTTTTTCAAATTTTTAAGATAAGCTTAAACACTCTAAAATACGCTGAAACATGTAAATCCGAAATCCCAGACTGAAATATTGAATAATAAAAAAGTTTGGTTTTGTATGTGCAATCAGGACTCTAACAAATTTACCAACACCCAGCGTAAAAATGACTATCTGTTAAGAAATCAATTTACAATTAATAGCTAGATCGCTTTAATACACTCTGAAACGCGAAAAGCCAAGACCTTAGGTTGAAATAACGAAAACTTAAATTTTACCTATAGTCACGCCTGACATAGAAATATTCTATCAGTCAAATCGCAAATTTTAGTATTAAATGTTAAAGTTTTTCAAATTTTTAATATAAGCTTAATCACTCTAAAATACGCTGAAACATGTAAATCCGAAATCCCAGACTGAAATATTGAATAATAAAAAAGTTTGGTTTTGTATGGCCAATCAGGACTCTAACAAATTTACTAACACCCAGCGTAAAAATGACTATCTTTTAAGAAATCAATTTTAAAATTAATAGCTAGATCGCTTTAATACACTCTGAAACGCGAAAAACCAAGACCTTAGGTTGAAATAACGAAAACTTAAATTTTACCTATGGTCACTCCTGACATAGAAATATTCTATCAGTCAATTCGCAAATTTTAGTATAAAAATGTTAAAGTTTTTCAAATTTTTAAGATAAGCTTAAACACTCTAAAATACGCTGAAACATGTAAATCCGAAATCCCAGACTGAAATATTGAATAATAAAAAAGTTTGGTTTTGTATGGGCAATCTGGACTCTAACAAATTTACCAACACCCAGCGTAAAAATGACTATCTTTTAAGAAATCAATTTTACAATTAATAGCTAGATCGCTTTAATACACTCTGAAACGCGAAAAACCAAGACCTTAGGTTGAAATAACGAAAACTTAAATTTTACCTATAGTCACTCCTGACATAGAAATATTCTATCAGTCAATTCGCAAATTTTAGTATAAAAATGTTAAAGTTTTTCAAATTTTTAAGATAAGCTTAAACACTCTAAAATACGCTGAAACATGTAATTCCGAAATCCCAGACTGAAATATTGAATAATAAAAAAGTTTGGTTTTGTATGGCCAATCAGGACTCTAACAAATTTACTAACACCCAGCGTAAAAATGACTATCTTTTAAGAAATCAATTTTACAATTAATAGCTAGATCGCTTTAATACACTCTGAAACGCGAAAAACCAAGACCTTAGGTTGAAATAACGAAAACATAAATTTTACCTATAGTCACTCCTGACATAGAAATATTCTATCAGTCAAATCGAAAATTTTAGTAAAAAATGTTAAAGTTTTTCAAATTTTTAAGATAAGCTTAAACACTCTAAAATACGCTGAAACATGTAAATCCGAAATCCCAGACTGAAATATTGAATAATAAAAAAGTTTGGTTTTGTATGTGCAATCAGGACTCTAACAAATTTACCAACACCCAGCGTAAAAATGACTATCTGTTAAGAAATCAATTTACAATTAATAGCTAGATCGCTTTAATACACTCTGAAACGCGAAAAGCCAAGACCTTAGGTTGAAATAACGAAAACTTAAATTTTACCTATAGTCACGCCTGACATAGAAATATTCTATCAGTCAAATCGCAAATTTTAGTATTAAATGTTAAAGTTTTTCAAATTTTTAATATAAGCTTAATCACTCTAAAATACGCTGAAACATGTAAATCCGAAATCCCAGACTGAAATATTGAATAATAAAAAAGTTTGGTTTTGTATGGCCAATCAGGACTCTAACAAATTTACTAACACCCAGCGTAAAAATGACTATCTTTTAAGAAATCAATTTTAAAATTAATAGCTAGATCGCTTTAATACACTCTGAAACGCGAAAAACCAAGACCTTAGGTTGAAATAACGAAAACTTAAATTTTACCTATGGTCACTCCTGACATAGAAATATTCTATCAGTCAATTCGCAAATTTTAGTATAAAAATGTTAAAGTTTTTCAAATTTTTAAGATAAGCTTAAACACTCTAAAATACGCTGAAACATGTAAATCCGAAATCCCAGACTGAAATATTGAATAATAAAAAAGTTTGGTTTTGTATGGGCAATCTGGACTCTAACAAATTTACCAACACCCAGCGTAAAAATGACTATCTTTTAAGAAATCAATTTTACAATTAATAGCTAGATCGCTTTAATACACTCTGAAACGCGAAAAACCAAGACCTTAGGTTGAAATAACGAAAACTTAAATTTTACCTATAGTCACTCCTGACATAGAAATATTCTATCAGTCAAATCGCAAATTTTAGTATAAAAATGTTAAAGTTTTTCAAATTTTTAAGATAAGCTTAAACACTCTAAAATACGCTGAAACATGTAATTCCGAAATCCCAGACTGAAATATTGAATAATAAAAAAGTTTGGTTTTGTATGGGCAATCAGGACTCTAACAAATTTACCAACACCCAGCGTAAAAATGACTATCTTTTAAGAAATCAATTTTACAATTAATAGCTAGATCGCTTTAATACACTCTGAAACGCGAAAAACCAAGACCTTAGGTTGAAATAACGAAAACATAAATTTTACCTATAGTCACTCCTGACATAGAAATATTCTATCAGTCAAATCGCAAATTTTAGTATTAAATGTTAAAGTTTTTCAAATTTTTAAGATAAGCTTAAACACTCTAAAATACGCTGAAACATGTAAATCCGAAATCCCAGACTGAAATATTGAATAATAAAAAAGTTTGGTTTTGTATGTGCAATCTGGACTCTATCAAATTTACCAACACCCAGCGTAAAAATGACTATCTTTTAAGAAATCAATTTTACAATTAATAGCTAGATCGCTTTAATACACTCTGAAACACGAAAAGCCAAGACCTTAGGTTGAAATAACGAAAACTTAAATTTTACCTATAGTCACTCCTGACATAGAAATATTCTATCAGTCAAATCGAAAATTTTAGTAAAAAATGTTAAAGTTTTTCAAATTTTTAAGATAAGCTTAAACACTCTAAAATACGCTGAAACATGTAAATCCGAAATCCCAGACTGAAATATTGAATAATAAAAAAGTTTGGTTTTGTATGTGCAATCAGGACTCTAACAAATTTACTAACACCCAGCGTAAAAATGACTATCTTTTAAGAAATCAATTTTAAAATTAATAGCTAGATCGCTTTAATACACTCTGAAACGCGAAAAACCAAGACCTTAGGTTGAAATAACGAAAACTTAAATTTTACCTATGGTCACTCCTGACATAGAAATATTCTATCAGTCAATTCGCAAATTTTAGTATAAAAATGTTAAAGTTTTTCAAATTTTTAAGATAAGCTTAAACACTCTAAAATACGCTGAAACATGTAAATCCGAAATCCCAGACTGAAATATTGAATAATAAAAAAGTTTGGTTTTGTATCGGCAATCTGGACTCTAACAAATTTACCAACACCCAGCGTAAAAATGACTATCTTTTAAGAAATCAATTTTACAATTAATAGCTAGATCGCTTTAATACACTCTGAAACGCGAAAAACCAAGACCTTAGGTTGAAATAACGAAAACTTAAATTTTACCTATAGTCACTCCTGACATAGAAATATTCTATCAGTCAAATCGCAAATTTTAGTATTAAATGTTAAAGTTTTTCAAATTTTTAATATAAGCTTAAACACTCTAAAATACGCTGAAACATGTAAATCCGAAATCCCAGACTGAAATATTGAATAATAAAAAAGTTTGGTTTTGTATGGCCAATCAGGACTCTAACAAATTTACTAACACCCAGCGTAAAAATGACTATCTTTTAAGAAATCAATTTTAAAATTAATAGCTAGATCGCTTTAATACACTCTGAAACGCGAAAAACCAAGACCTTAGGTTGAAATAACGAAAACTTAAATTTTACCTATGGTCACTCCTGACATAGAAATATTCTATCAGTCAAATCGCAAATTTTAGTATTAAATGTTAAAGTTTTTCAAATTTTTAAGATAAGCTTAAACACTCTAAAATACGCTGAAACATGTAAATCCGAAATCCCAGACTGAAATATTGAATAATAAAAAAGTTTGGTTTTGTATGGCCAATCAGGACTCTAACAAATTTACCAACACCCAGCGTAAAAATGACTATCTTTTAAGAAATCAATTTTACAATTAATAGCTAGATCGCTTTAATACACTCTGAAACGCGAAAAACCAAGACCTTAGGTTGAAATAACGAAAACTTAAATTTTACCTATAGTCACTCCTGACATACAAATATTCTATCAGTCAAATCGCAAATTTTAGTATTAAATGTTAAAGTTTTTCAAATTTTTAAGATAAGCTTAAACACTCTAAAATACGCTGAAACATGTAAATCCGAAATCCCAGACTGAAATATTGAATAATAAAAAAGTTTGGTTTTGTATGTGCAATCAGGACTCTAACAAATTTACCAACACCCAACGTAAAAATGACTATCTTTTAAGAAATCAATTTTACAATTAATAGCTAGATCGCTTTAATACACTCTGAAACGCGAAAAACCAAGACCTTAGGTTGAAAAAACGAAAACTTAAATTTTACCTATAGTCACTCCTGACATAGAAATATTCTATCAGTCAAATCGAAAAATTTTAGTATTAAATGTTAAAGTTTTTCAAATTTTTAAGATAAGCTTAAACACTCTAAAATACGCTGAAACATGTAAATCCGAAATCCCAGACTGAAATATTGAATAATAAAAAAGTTTGGTTTTGTATGTGCAATCTGGACTCTATCAAATTTACCAACACCCAGCGTAAAAATGACTATCTTTTAAGAAATCAATTTTACAATTAATAGCTAGATCGCTTTAATACACTCTGAAACACGAAAAGCCAAGACCTTAGGTTGAAATAACGAAAACTTAAATTTTACCTATAGTCACTCCTGACATAGAAATATTCTATCAGTCAAATCGAAAATTTTAGTAAAAAATGTTAAAGTTTTTCAAATTTTTAAGATAAGCTTAAACACTCTAAAATACGCTGAAACATGTAAATCCGAAATCCCAGACTGAAATATTGAATAATAAAAAAGTTTGGTTTTGTATGTGCAATCAGGACTCTAACAAATTTACCAACACCCAGCGTAAAAATGACTATCTGTTAAGAAATCAATTTACAATTAATAGCTAGATCGCTTTAATACACTCTGAAACGCGAAAAGCCAAGACCTTAGGTTGAAATAACGAAAACTTAAATTTTACCTATAGTCACGCCTGACATAGAAATATTCTATCAGTCAAATCGCAAATTTTAGTATTAAATGTTAAAGTTTTTCAAATTTTTAATATAAGCTTAATCACTCTAAAATACGCTGAAACATGTAAATCCGAAATCCCAGACTGAAATATTGAATAATAAAAAAGTTTGGTTTTGTATGGCCAATCAGGACTCTAACAAATTTACTAACACCCAGCGTAAAAATGACTATCTTTTAAGAAATCAATTTTAAAATTAATAGCTAGATCGCTTTAATACACTCTGAAACGCGAAAAACCAAGACCTTAGGTTGAAATAACGAAAACTTAAATTTTACCTATGGTCACTCCTGACATAGAAATATTCTATCAGTCAATTCGCAAATTTTAGTATAAAAATGTTAAAGTTTTTCAAATTTTTAAGATAAGCTTAAACACTCTAAAATACGCTGAAACATGTAAATCCGAAATCCCAGACTGAAATATTGAATAATAAAAAAGTTTGGTTTTGTATGGGCAATCTGGACTCTAACAAATTTACCAACACCCAGCGTAAAAATGACTATCTTTTAAGAAATCAATTTTACAATTAATAGCTAGATCGCTTTAATACACTCTGAAACGCGAAAAACCAAGACCTTAGGTTGAAATAACGAAAACTTAAATTTTACCTATAGTCACTCCTGACATGGAAATATTCTATCAGTCAATTCGCAAATTTTAGTATAAAAATGTTAAAGTTTTTCAAATTTTTAAGATAAGCTTAAACACTCTAAAATACGCTGAAACATGTAATTCCGAAATCCCAGACTGAAATATTGAATAATAAAAAAGTTTGGTTTTGTATGGGCAATCAGGACTCTAACAAATTTACCAACACCCAGCGTAAAAATGACTATCTTTTAAGAAATCAATTTTACAATTAATAGCTAGATCGCTTTAATACACTCTGAAACGCGAAAAACCAAGACCTTAGGTTGAAATAACGAAAACATAAATTTTACCTATAGTCACTCCTGACATAGAAATATTCTATCAGTCAAATCGCAAATTTTAGTATTAAATGTTAAAGTTTTTCAAATTTTTAAGATAAGCTTAAACACTCTAAAATACGCTGAAACATGTAAATCCGAAATCCCAGACTGAAATATTGAATAATAAAAAAGTTTGGTTTTGTATGTGCAATCTGGACTCTATCAAATTTACCAACACCCAGCGTAAAAATGACTATCTTTTAAGAAATCAATTTTACAATTAATAGCTAGATCGCTTTAATACACTCTGATACGCGAAAAGCCAAGACCTTAGGTTGAAATAACGAAAACTTAAATTTTACCTATAGTCACTCCTGACAGAAATATTCTATCAGTCAATTCGCAAATTTTAGTAAAAAATGTTAAAGTTTTTCAAATTTTTAAGATAAGCTTAAACACTCTAAAATACGCTGAAACATGTAAATCCGAAATCCCAGACTGAAATATTGAATAATAAAAAAGTTTGGTTTTGTATGGGCAATCTGGACTCTAACAAATTTACCAACACCCAGCGTAAAAATGACTATCTTTTAAGAAATCAATTTTACAATTAATAGCTAGATCGCTTTAATACACTCTGAAACGCGAAAAGCCAAGACCTTAGGTTGAAAAAACGAAAACTTAAATTTTACCTATAGTCACTCCTGACAGAAATATTCTATCAGTCAACTCGCAAATTTTAGTAAAAAATGTTAAAGTTTTTCAAATTTTTAAGATAAGCTTAAACACTCTAAAATACGCTGAAACATGTAAATCCGAAATCCCAGACTGAAATATTGAATAATAAAAAAGTTTGGTTTTGTATGTGCAATCAGGACTCTAACAAATTTACCAACACCCAGCGTAAAAATGACTATCTGTTAAGAAATCAATTTACAATTAATAGCTAGATCGCTTTAATACACTCTGAAACGCGAAAAGCCAAGACCTTAGGTTGAAATAACGAAAACTTAAATTTTACCTATAGTCACGCCTGACATAGAAATATTCTATCAGTCAAATCGCAAATTTTAGTATTAAATGTTAAAGTTTTTCAAATTTTTAATATAAGCTTAATCACTCTAAAATACGCTGAAACATGTAAATCCGAAATCCCAGACTGAAATATTGAATAATAAAAAAGTTTGGTTTTGTATGGCCAATCAGGACTCTAACAAATTTACTAACACCCAGCGTAAAAATGACTATCTTTTAAGAAATCAATTTTAAAATTAATAGCTAGATCGCTTTAATACACTCTGAAACGCGAAAAACCAAGACCTTAGGTTGAAATAACGAAAACTTAAATTTTACCTATGGTCACTCCTGACATAGAAATATTCTATCAGTCAATTCGCAAATTTTAGTATAAAAATGTTAAAGTTTTTCAAATTTTTAAGATAAGCTTAAACACTCTAAAATACGCTGAAACATGTAAATCCGAAATCCCAGACTGAAATATTGAATAATAAAAAAGTTTGGTTTTGTATGGGCAATCTGGACTCTAACAAATTTACCAACACCCAGCGTAAAAATGACTATCTTTTAAGAAATCAATTTTACAATTAATAGCTAGATCGCTTTAATACACTCTGAAACGCGAAAAACCAAGACCTTAGGTTGAAATAACGAAAACTTAAATTTTACCTATAGTCACTCCTGACATAGAAATATTCTATCAGTCAATTCGCAAATTTTAGTATAAAAATGTTAAAGTTTTTCAAATTTTTAAGATAAGCTTAAACACTCTAAAATACGCTGAAACATGTAATTCCGAAATCCCAGACTGAAATATTGAATAATAAAAAAGTTTGGTTTTGTATGTGCAATCTGGACTCTATCAAATTTACCAACACCCAGCGTAAAAATGACTATCTTTTAAGAAATCAATTTTACAATTAATAGCTAGATCGCTTTAATACACTCTGATACGCGAAAAGCCAAGACCTTAGGTTGAAATAACGAAAACTTAAATTTTACCTATAGTCACTCCTGACAGAAATATTCTATCAGTCAATTCGCAAATTTTAGTAAAAAATGTTAAAGTTTTTCAAATTTTTAAGATAAGCTTAAACACTCTAAAATACGCTGAAACATGTAAATCCGAAATCCCAGACTGAAATATTGAATAATAAAAAAGTTTGGTTTTGTATGGGCAATCTGGACTCTAACAAATTTACCAACACCCAGCGTAAAAATGACTATCTTTTAAGAAATCAATTTTACAATTAATAGCTAGATCGCTTTAATACACTCTGAAACGCGAAAAGCCAAGACCTTAGGTTGAAAAAACGAAAACTTAAATTTTACCTATAGTCACTCCTGACAGAAATATTCTATCAGTCAACTCGCAAATTTTAGTAAAAAATGTTAAAGTTTTTCAAATTTTTAAGATAAGCTTAAACACTCTAAAATACGCTGAAACATGTAAATCCGAAATTCCAGACTGAAATATTGAATAATAAAAAAGTTTGGTTTTATATGGGCAATCAGGACTCTAACAAATTTACCAACACCCAGCGTAAAAATGACTATCTTTTAAGAAATCAATTTTACAATTAATAGCTAGATCGCTTTAATACACTCTGAAACGCGAAAAACCAAGACCTTAGGTTGAAATAACGAAAACTTAAATTTTACCTATAGTCACTCCTGACATAGAAATATTCTATCAGTCAAATCGCAAATTTTAGTATTAAATGTTAAAGTTTTTCAAATTTTTAAGATAAGCTTAAACACTCTAAAATACGCTGAAACATGTAAATCCGAAATCCCAGACTGAAATATTGAATAATAAAAATGTTTGGTTTTGTATGTGCAATCTGGACTCTAACAAATTTACCAACACCCAGCGTAAAAATGACTATCTTTTAAGAAATCAATTTTTCAATTAATAGCTAGATCGCTTTAATACACTCTGAAACGCGAAAAGCCAAGACCTTAGGTTGATATAATGAAAGACGAAATTTTACGTATAGTCACAATTGTTAAAGTCCCCAAGGTCATCGCAATTCCCCCCACCACTTTCTTTATACATAGGGCACCTGGAGCCGTACGGTCAGTCGCTTTGCGACTGTCGTGGGGTGCACACTGGTGTCGGCACTCTGTTGTACGGTTTTAAGTTAAAGTTTAGGATTTATCATGTACAACAATAAAAACTCGTGACTTAGTGAAATATTCTATCAGTCAATTCGCAAATTTTAGTAAAAAATGTTAAAGTTTTTCAAATTTTTAAGATAAGCTTAAACACTCTAAAATACGCTGAAACATGTAAATCCGAAATCCCAGACTGAAATATTGAATAATAAAAAAGTTTGGTTTTGTATGGGCAATCTGGACTCTAACAAATTTACCAACACCCAGCGTAAAAATGACTATCTGTTAAGAAATCAATTTACAATTAATAGCTAGATCGCTTTAATACACTCTGAAACGCGAAAAGCCAAGACCTTAGGTTGAAATAACGAAAACTTAAATTTTACCTATAGTCACGCCTGACATAGAAATATTCTATCAGTCAAATCGCAAATTTTAGTATTAAATGTTAAAGTTTTTCAAATTTTTAATATAAGCTTAATCACTCTAAAATACGCTGAAACATGTAAATCCGAAATCCCAGACTGAAATATTGAATAATAAAAAAGTTTGGTTTTGTATGGCCAATCAGGACTCTAACAAATTTACTAACACCCAGCGTAAAAATGACTATCTTTTAAGAAATCAATTTTAAAATTAATAGCTAGATCGCTTTAATACACTCTGAAACGCGAAAAACCAAGACCTTAGGTTGAAATAACGAAAACTTAAATTTTACCTATGGTCACTCCTGACATAGAAATATTCTATCAGTCAATTCGCAAATTTTAGTATAAAAATGTTAAAGTTTTTCAAATTTTTAAGATAAGCTTAAACACTCTAAAATACGCTGAAACATGTAAATCCGAAATCCCAGACTGAAATATTGAATAATAAAAAAGTTTGGTTTTGTATGGGCAATCTGGACTCTAACAAATTTACCAACACCCAGCGTAAAAATGACTATCTTTTAAGAAATCAATTTTACAATTAATAGCTAGATCGCTTTAATACACTCTGAAACGCGAAAAGCCAAGACCTTAGGTTGAAATAACGAAAACTTAAATTTTACCTATAGTCACTCCTGACAGAAATATTCTATCAGTCAATTCGCAAATTTTAGTAAAAAATGTTAAAGTTTTTCAAATTTTTAAGATAAGCTTAAACACTCTAAAATACGCTGAAACATGTAAATCCGAAATCCCAGACTGAAATATTGAATAATAAAAAAGTTTGGTTTTGTATGGGCAATCTGGACTCTAACAAATTTACCAACACCCAGCGTAAAAATGACTATCTTTTAAGAAATCAATTTTACAATTAATAGCTAGATCGCTTTAATACACTCTGAAACGCGAAAAACCAAGACCTTAGGTTGAAATAACGAAAACTTAAATTTTACCTATAGTCACTTCTGACATAGAAATATTCTATCAGTCAATTCGCAAATTTTAGTATAAAAATGTTAAAGTTTTTCAAATTTTTAAGATAAGCTTAAACACTCTAAAATACGCTGAAACATGTAAATCCGAAATCCCAGACTGAAATATTGAATAATAAAAAAGTTTGGTTTTGTATGGGCAATCTGGACTCTAACAAATTTACCAACACCCAGCGTAAAAATGACTATCTTTTAAGAAATCAATTTTACAATTAATAGCTAGATCGCTTTAATACACTCTGAAACGCGAAAAACCAAGACCTTAGGTTGAAATAACGAAAACTTAAATTTTACCTATAGTCACTCCTGACATAGAAATATTCTATCAGTCAATTCGCAAATTTTAGTATTAAATGTTAAAGTTTTTCAAATTTTTAAGATAAGCTTAAACACTCTAAAATACGCTGAAACATGTAAATCCGAAATCCCAGACTGAAATATTGAATAATAAAAAAGTTTGGTTTTGTATGGGCAATCAGGACTCTAACAAATTTACCAACACCCAGCGTAAAAATGACTATCTTTTAAGAAATCAATTTTACAATTAATAGCTAGATCGCTTTAATACACTCTGAAACACGAAAAGCCAAGACCTTAGGTTGAAATAACGAAAACTTAAATTTTACCTATAGTCACTCCTGACATAGAAATATTCTATCAGTCAAATCGCAAATTTTAGTAAAAAATGTTAAAGTTTTTCAAATTTTTAAGATAAGCTTAAACACTCTAAAATACGTTGAAACATGTAAATCCGAAATCCCAGACTGAAATATTGAATAATAAAAAAGTTTTGTTTTGTATGGCCAATCAGGACTCTAACAAATTTACTAACACCCAGCGTAAAAATGACTATCTTTTAAGAAATCAATTTTAAAATTAATAGCTAGATCGCTTTAATACACTCTGAAACGCGAAAAACCAAGACCTTAGGTTGAAATAACGAAAACTTAAATTTTACCTATAGTCACTCCTGACATAGAAATATTCTATCAGTAAATCGCAAATTTTAGTATAAAAATGTTGAAGTTTTTCAAATTTTTAAGATAAGCTTAAACACTCTAAAATACGCTGAAACATGTAAATCCGAAATCCCAGACTGAAATGTTGAATAATAAAAAAGTTTGGTTTTGTATGGGCAATCTGGACTCTAACAAATTTACCAACACCCAGCGTAAAAATGACTATCTTTTAAGAAATAAATTTTACAATTAATAGCTAGATCGCTTTAATACACTCTGAAACGCGAAAAGCCAAGACCTTAGGTTGAAATAACGAAAACTTAAATTTTACCTATAGTCACTCCTGACAGAAATATTCTATCAGTCAATTCGCAAATTTTAGTAAAAAATGTTAAAGTTTTTCAAATTTTTAAGATAAGCTTAAACACTCTAAAATACGCTGAAACATGTAAATCCGAAATCCCAGACTGAAATATTGAATAATAAAAAAGTTTGGTTTTGTATGGGCAATCTGGACTCTAACAAATTTACCAACACCCAGCGTAAAAATGACTATCTTTTAAGAAATCAATTTTACAATTAATTAATAGCTAGATCGCTTTAATACACTCTTAAACGCGAAAAGCCAAGACCTTAGGTTGAAATGACGAAAACTTAAATTTTACCTATAGTCACTCCTGACAGAAATATTCTATCAGTCAACTCGCAAATTTTAGTAAAAAATGTTAAAGTTTTTCAAATTTTTAAGATAAGCTTAAACACTCTAAAATACGCTGAAACATGTAAATCCGAAATCCCAGACTGAAATATTGAATAATAAAAAAGTTTGGTTTTGTATGTGCAATCTGGACTCTAACAAATTTACCAACACCCAGCGTAAAAATGACTATCTTTTAAGAAATCAATTTTACAATTAATAGCTAGATCGCTTTAATACACTCTCAAACGCGAAAAACCAAGACCTTAGGTTGAAATAACGAAAACTTAAATTTTACCTATAGTCACTCCTGACATAGAAATATTCTATCAGTCAAATCGCAAATTTTAGTATTAAATGTTAAAGTTTTTCAAATTTTTAAGATAAGCTTAAACACTCTAAAATACGCTGAAACATGTAAATCCGAAATCCCAGACTGAAATATTGAATAATAAAAAAGTTTGTTTTTGTATGTGCAATCTGGACTCTAACAAATTTACCAACACCCAGCGTAAAAATGACTATCTTTTAAGAAATCAATTTTTCAATTAATAGCTAGATCGCTTTAATACACTCTGAAACGCGAAAAGCCAAGACCTTAGGTTGAAATGACGAAAACTTAAATTTTACCTATAGTCACTCCTGACAGAAATATTCTATCAGTCAACTCGCAAATTTTAGTAAAAAATGTTAAAGTTTTTCAAATTTTTAAGATAAGCTTAAACACTCTAAAATACGCTGAAACATGTAAATCCGAAATTCCAGACTGAAATATTGAATAATAAAAAAGTTTGGTTTTGTATGGGCAATCAGGACTAACAAATTTACCAACACCCAGCGTAAAAATGACTATCTTTTAAGAAATCAATTTTTCAATTAATAGCTAGATCGCTTTAATACACTCTGAAACGCGAAAAGCCAAGACCTTAGGTTGAAATGACGAAAACTTAAATTTTACCTATAGTCACTCCTGACATAGAAATATTCTATCAGTCAAATCGCAAATTTTAGTATTAAATGTTAAAGTTTTTCAAATTTTTAGGATAAGCTTAAACACTCTAAAATACGCTGAAACATGTAAATCCGAAATCCCAGACTGAAATATTGAATAATAAAAAAGTTTGGTTTTGTATGGCCAATCAGGACTCTAACAAATTTACTAACACCCAGCGTAAAAATGACTATCTTTTAAGAAATCAATTTTAAAATTAATAGCTAGATCGCTTTAATACACTCTGAAACGCGAAAAACCAAGACCTTAGGTTGAAATAACGAAAACTTAAATTTTACCTATGGTCACTCCTGACATAGAAATATTCTATCAGTCAATTCGCAAATTTTAGTATTAAATGTTAAAGTTTTTCAAATTTTTAAGATAAGCTTAAACACTCTAAAATACGCTGCAACATGTAAATCCGAAATCCCAGACTGAAATATTGAATAATAAAAAAGTTTGGTTTTGTATGTGCAATCTGGACTCTAACAAATTTACCAACACCCAGCGTAAAAATGACTATCTTTTAAGAAATCAATTTTTCAATTAATAGCTAGATCGCTTTAATACACTCTGAAACGCGAAAAGCCAAGACCTTAGGTTGAAATGACGAAAACTTAAATTTTACCTATAGTCACTCCGGACAGAAATATTCTATCAGTCAACTCGCAAATTTTAGTAAAAAATGTTAAAGTTTTTCAAATTTTTAAGATAAGCTTAAACACTCTAAAATACGCTGAAACATGTAAATCCGAAATTCCAGACTGAAATATTGAAAAATAAAAAAGTTTGGTTTTGTATGGGCAATCAGGACTCTAACAAATTTACCAACACCCAGCGTAAAAATGACTATCTTTTAAGAAATCAATTTTACAATTAATAGCTAGATCGCTTTAATACACTCTGAAACGCGAAAAACCAAGACCTTAGGTTGAAATAACGAAAACTTAAATTTTACCTATAGTCACTCCTGACATAGAAATATTCTATCAGTCAAATCGCAAATTTTAGTATTAAATGTTAAAGTTTTTCAAATTTTTAAGATAAGCTTAAACACTCTAAAATACGCTGAAACATGTAAATCCGAAATCCCAGACTGAAATATTGAATAATAAAAAAGTTTGGTTTTGTATGTGCAATCTGGACTCTAACAAATTTACCAACACCCAGCGTAAAAATGACTATCTTTTAAGAAATCAATTTTTCAATTAATAGCTAGATCGCTTTAATACACTCTGAAACGCGAAAAGCCAAGACCTTAGGTTGATATAATGAAAGACGAAATTTTACGTATAGTCACAATTGTTAAAGTCCCCAAGGTCATCGCAATTCCCCCCACCACTTTCTTTATACATAGGGCACCTGGAGCCGTACGGTCAGTCGCTTTGCGACTGTCGTGGGGTGCACACTGGTGTCGGCACTCTGTTGTACGGTTTTAAGTTAAAGTTTAGGATTTATCATGTACAACAATAAAAACTCGTGACTTAGTGAAATATTCTATCAGTCAATTCGCAAATTTTAGTAAAAAATGTTAAAGTTTTTCAAATTTTTAAGATAAGCTTAAACACTCTAAAATACGCTGAAACATGTAAATCCGAAATCCCAGACTGAAATATTGAATAATAAAAAAGTTTGGTTTTGTATGGGCAATCTGGACTCTAACAAATTTACCAACACCCAGCGTAAAAATGACTATCTTTTAAGAAATCAATTTTACAATTAATTAATAGCTAGATCGCTTTAATACACTCTTAAACGCGAAAAGCCAAGACCTTAGGTTGAAATGACGAAAACTTAAATTTTACCTATAGTCACTCCTGACAGAAATATTCTATCAGTCAACTCGCAAATTTTAGTAAAAAATGTTAAAGTTTTTCAAATTTTTAAGATAAGCTTAAACACTCTAAAATACGCTGAAACATGTAAATCCGAAATTCCAGACTGAAATATTGAATAATAAAAAAGTTTGGTTTTGTATGGGCAATCAGGACTCTAACAAATTTACCAACACCCAGCGTAAAAATGACTATCTTTTAAGAAATCAATTTTACAATTAATAGCTAGATCGCTTTAATACACTCTCAAACGCGAAAAACCAAGACCTTAGGTTGAAATAACGAAAACTTAAATTTTACCTATAGTCACTCCTGACATAGAAATATTCTATCAGTCAAATCGCAAATTTTAGTATTAAATGTTAAAGTTTTTCAAATTTTTAAGATAAGCTTAAACACTCTAAAATACGCTGAAACATGTAAATCCGAAATCCCAGACTGAAATATTGAATAATAAAAAAGTTTGGTTTTGTATGTGCAATCTGGACTCTAACAAATTTACCAACACCCAGCGTAAAAATGACTATCTTTTAAGAAATCAATTTTTCAATTAATAGCTAGATCGCTTTAATACACTCTGAAACGCGAAAAGCCAAGACCTTAGGTTGATATAATGAAAGACGAAATTTTACGTATAGTCACAATTGTTAAAGTCCCCAAGGTCATCGCAATTCCCCCCACCACTTTCTTTATACATAGGGCACCTGGAGCCGTACGGTCAGTCGCATTGCGACTGTCGTGGGGTGCACACTGGTGTCGGCACTCTGTTGTACGGTTTTAAGTTAAAGTTTAGGATTTATCATGTACAACAATAAAAACTCGTGACTTAGTGAAATATTCTATCAGTCAATTCGCAAATTTTAGTAAAAAATGTTAAAGTTTTTCAAATTTTTAAGATAAGCTTAAACACTCTAAAATACGCTGAAACATGTAAATCCGAAATCCCAGACTGAAATATTGAATAATAAAAAAGTTTGGTTTTGTATGGGCAATCAGGACTCTAACAAATTTACCAACACCCAGCGTAAAAATGACTATCTTTTAAGAAATCAATTTTACAATTAATAGCTAGATCGCTTTAATACACTCTGAAACGCGAAAAGCCAAGACCTTAGGTTGAAATGACGAAAACTTAAATTTTACCTATAGTCACTCCTGACAGAAATATTCTATCAGTCAACTCGCAAATTTTAGTAAAAAATGTTAAAGTTTTTCAAATTTTTAAGATAAGCTTAAACACTCTAAAATACGCTGAAACATGTAAATCCGAAATTCCAGACTGAAATATTGAATAATAAAAAAGTTTGGTTTTGTATGGGCAATCAGGACTCTAACAAATTTACCAACACCCAGCGTAAAAATGACTATCTTTTAAGAAATCAATTTTACAATTAATAGCTAGATCGCTTTAATACACTCTGAAACGCGAAAAACCAAGACCTTAGGTTGAAATAACGAAAACTTAAATTTTACCTATAGTCACTCCTGACAGAAATATTCTATCAGTCAAATCGCAAATTTTAGTATTAAATGTTAAAGTTTTTCAAATTTTTAAGATAAGCTTAAACACTCTAAAATACGCTGAAACATGTAAATCCGAAATCCCAGACTGAAATATTGAGTAATAAAAAAGTTTGGTTTTGTATGGGTAATCAGGACTCTAACAAATTTACCAACACCCAGCGTAAAAATGACTATCTTTTAAGAAATCAATTTTACAATTAATAGCTAGATCGCTTTAATACACTCTGAAACGCGAAAAACCAAGACCTTAGGTTGAAATAACGAAAACTTAAATTTTACCTATAGTCACTCCTGACATAGAAATATTCTATCAGTCAAATCGCAAATTTTAGTATTAAATGTTAAAGTTTTTCAAATTTTTAAGATAAGCTTAAACACTCTAAAATACGCTGAAACATGTAAATCCGAAATCCCAGACTGAAATATTGAATAATAAAAAAGTTTGGTTTTGTATGTGCAATCTGGACTCTAACAAATTTACCAACACCCAGCGTAAAAATGACTATCTTTTAAGAAATCAATTTTACAATTAATAGCTAGATCGCTTTAATACACTCTGAAACACGAAAAGCCAAGACCTTAGGTTGAAATAACGAAAACTTAAATTTTACCTATAGTCACTCCTGACATAGAAATATTCTATCAGTCAAATCGAAAATTTTAGTAAAAAATGTTAAAGTTTTTCAAATTTTTAAGATAAGCTTAAACACTCTAAAATACGCTGAAACATGTAAATCCGAAATCCTAGACTGAAATATTGAATAATAAAAAAGTTTGGTTTTGTATGTGCAATCAGGACTCTAACAAATTTACCAACACCCAGCGTAAAAATGACTATCTGTTAAGAAATCAATTTACAATTAATAGCTAGATCGCTTTAATACACTCTGAAACGCGAAAAGCCAAGACCTTAGGTTGAAATAACGAAAACTTAAATTTTACCTATAGTCACGCCTGACATAGAAATATTCTATCAGTCAAATCGCAAATTTTAGTATTAAATGTTAAAGTTTTTCAAATTTTTAATATAAGCTTAAACACTCTAAAATACGCTGAAACATGTAAATCCGAAATCCCAGACTGAAATATTGAATAATAAAAAAGTTTGGTTTTGTATGGCCAATCAGGACTCTAACAAATTTACTAACACCCAGCGTAAAAATGACTATCTTTTAAGAAATCAATTTTAAAATTAATAGCTAGATCGCTTTAATACACTCTGAAACGCGAAAAACCAAGACCTTAGGTTGAAATAACGAAAACTTAAATTTTACCTATGGTCACTCCTGACATAGAAATATTCTATCAGTCAATTCGCAAATTTTAGTATTAAATGTTAAAGTTTTTCAAATTTTTAAGATAAGCTTAAACACTCTAAAATACGCTGCAACATGTAAATCCGAAATCCCAGACTGAAATATTGAATAATAAAAAAGTTTGGTTTTGTATGGGCAATCAGGACTCTAACAAATTTACCAACACCCAGCGTAAAAATGACTATCTTTTAAGAAATCAATTTTACAATTAATAGCTAGATCGCTTTAATACACTCTGAAACGCGAAAAACCAAGACCTTAGGTTGAAATAACGAAAACTTAAATTTTACCTATAGTCACTCCTGACATAGAAATATTCTATCAGTCAAATCGCAAATTTTAGTATTAAATGTTAAAGTTTTTCAAATTTTTAAGATAAGCTTAAACACTCTAAAATACGCTGAAACATGTAAATCCGAAATCCCAGACTGAAATATTGAATAATAAAAAAGTTTGGTTTTGTATGTGCAATCTGGACTCTAACAAATTTACCAACACCCAGCGTAAAAATGACTATCTTTTAAGAAATCAATTTTACAATTAATAGCTAGATCGCTTTAATACACTCTGAAACGCGAAAAACCAAGACCTTAGGTTGAAATAACGAAAACTTAAATTTTACCTATAGTCACTCCTGACAGAAATATTCTATCAGTCAAATCGCAAATTTTAGTATTAAATGTTAAAGTTTTTCAAATTTTTAAGATAAGCTTAAACACTCTAAAATACGCTGAAACATGTAAATCCGAAATCCCAGACTGAAATATTGAATAATAAAAAAGTTTGGTTTTGTATGGGCAATCAGGACTCTTACAAATTTACCAACACCCAGCGTAAAAATGACTATCTTTTAAGAAATCAATTTTACAATTAATAGCTAGATCGCTTTAATACACTCTGAAACACGAAAAGCCAAGACCTTAGGTTGAAATAACGAAAACTTAAATTTTACCTATAGTCACGCCTGACATAGAAATATTCTATCAGTCAAATCGCAAATTTTAGTATTAAATGTTAAAGTTTTTCAAATTTTTAATATAAGCTTAAACACTCTAAAATACGCTGAAACATGTAAATCCGAAATCCCAGACTGAAATATTGAATAATAAAAAAGTTTGGTTTTGTATGGCCAATCAGGACTCTAACAAATTTACTAACACCCAGCGTAAAAATGACTATCTTTTAAGAAATCAATTTTAAAATTAATAGCTAGATCGCTTTAATACACTCTGAAACGCGAAAAACCAAGACCTTAGGTTGAAATAACGAAAACTTAAATTTTAGCTATGGTCACTCCTGACATAGAAATATTCTATCAGTCAAATCGCAAATTTTAGTATTAAATGTTAAAGTTTTTCAAATTTTTAAGATAAGCTTAAACACTCTAAAATACGCTGAAACATGTAAATCCGAAATCCCAGACTGAAATATTGAATAATAAAAAAGTTTGGTTTTGTATGGCCAATCAGGACTCTAACAAATTTACTAACACCCAGCGTAAAAATGACTATCTTTTAAGAAATCAATTTTAAAATTAATAGCTAGATCGCTTTAATACACTCTGAAACGCGAAAAACCAAGACCTTAGGTTGAAATAACGAAAACTTAAATTTTACCTATGGTCACTCCTGACATAGAAATATTCTATCAGTCAAATCGCAAATTTTAGTATTAAATGTTAAAGTTTTTCAAATTTTTAAGATAAGCTTAAACACTCTAAAATACGCTGAAACATGTAAATCCGAAATCCCAGACTGAAATATTGAATAATAAAAAAGTTTGGTTTTGTATGTGCAATCTGGACTCTAACAAATTTACCAACACCCAGCGTAAAAATGACTATCTTTTAAGAAATCAATTTTACAATTAATAGCTAGATCGCTTTAATACACTCTGAAACGCGAAAAACCAAGACCTTAGGTTGAAATAACGAAAACTTAAATTTTACCTATAGTCACTCCTGACATAGAAATATTCTATCAGTCAAATCGCAAATTTTAGTATTAAATGTTAAAGTTTTTCAAATTTTTAAGATAAGCTTAAACACTCTAAAATACGCTGAAACATGTAAATCCGAAATCCCAGACTGAAATATTGAATAATAAAAAAGTTTGGTTTTGTATGTGCAATCTGGACTCTATCAAATTTACCAACACCAAGCGTAAAAATGACTATCTTTTAAGAAATCAATTTTACAATTAATAGCTAGATCGCTTTAATACACTCTGAAACACGAAAAGCCAAAACCTTAGGTTGAAATAACGAAAACTTAAATTTTACCTATAGTCACTCCTGACATAGAAATATTCTATCAGTCAAATCGCAAATTTTAGTAAAAAATGTTAAAGTTTTTCAAATTTTTAAGATAAGCTTAAACACTCTAAAATACGCTGAAACATGTAAATCCGAAATCCCAGACTGAAATATTGAATAATAAAAAAGTTTGGTTTTGTATGGCCAATCAGGACTCTAACAAATTTACCAACACCCAGCGTAAAAATGACTATCTTTTAAGAAATCAATTTTACAATTAATAGCTAGATCGCTTTAATACACTCTGAAACGCGAAAAGCCAAGACCTTAGGTTGAAATAACGAAAACTTAAATTTTACCTATAGTCACTCCTGACAGAAATATTCTATCAGTCAATTCGCAAATTTTAGTAAAAAATGTTAAAGTTTTTCAAATTTTTAAGATAAGCTTAAACACTCTAAAATACGCTGAAACATGTAAATCCGAAATCCCAGACTGAAATATTGAATAATAAAAAAGTTTGGTTTTGTATGGGCAATCTGGACTCTAACAAATTTACTAACACCCAGCGTAAAAATGACTATCTTTTAAGAAATCAATTTTAAAATTAATAGCTAGATCGCTTTAATACACTCTGAAACGCGAAAAGCCAAGACCTTAGGTTGAAATGACGAAAACTTAAATTTTACCTATAGTCACTCCTGACAGAAATATTCTATCAGTCAACTCGCAAATTTTAGTAAAAAATGTTAAAGTTTTTCAAATTTTTAAGATAAGCTTAAACACTCTAAAATACGCTGAAACATGTAAATACGAAATTCCAGACTGAAATATTGAATAATAAAAAAGTTTGGTTTTGTATGGGCAATCAGGACTCTAACAAATTTACCAACACCCAGCGTAAAAATGACTATCTTTTAAGAAATCAATTTTACAATTAATAGCTAGATCGCTTTAATACACTCTGAAACGCGAAAAACCAAGACCTTAGGTTGAAATAACGAAAACTTAAATTTTACCTATAGTCACTCCTGACATAGAAATATTCTATCAGTCAATTCGCAAATTTTAGTATTAAATGTTAAAGTTTTTCAAATTTTTAAGATAAGCTTAAACACTCTAAAATACGCTGAAACATGTAAATCCGAAATCCCAGACTGAAATATTGAATAATAAAAAAGTTTGGTTTTGTATGGGCAATCAGGACTCTAACAAATTTACCAACACCCAGCGTAAAAATGACTATCTTTTAAGAAATCAATTTTACAATTAATAGCTAGATCGCTTTAATACACTCTTAAACGCGAAAAACCAAGACCTTAGGTTGAAATAACGAAAACTTAAATTTTACCTATGGTCACTCCTGACATAGAAATATTCTATCAGTCAAATCGCAAATTTTAGTATTAAATGTTAAAGTTTTTCAAATTTTTAAGATAAGCTTAAACACTCTAAAATACGCTGAAACATGTAAATCCGAAATCCCAGACTGAAATATTGAATAATAAAAAAGTTTGGTTTTGTATGTGCAATCTGGACTCTATCAAATTTACCAACACCCAGCGTAAAAATGACTATCTTTTAAGAAATCAATTTTACAATTAATAGCTAGATCGCTTTAATACACTCTGAAACACGAAAAGCCAAGACCTTAGGTTGAAATAACGAAAACTTAAATTTTACCTATAGTCACTCCTGACATAGAAATATTCTATCAGTCAAATCGCAAATTTTAGTAAAAAATGTTAAAGTTTTTCAAATTTTTAAGATAAGCTTTAACACTCTAAAATACGCTGAAACATGTAAATCCGAAATCCCAGACTGAAATATTGAATAATAAAAAAGTTTGGTTTTGTATGGCCAATCAGGACTCTAACAAATTTACTAACACCCAGCGTAAAAATGACTATCTTTTAAGAAATCAATTTTAAAATTAATAGCTAGATCGCTTTAATACACTCTGAAACGCGAAAAACCAAGACCTTAGGTTGAAATAACGAAAACTCAAATTTTACCTATGGTCACTCCTGACATAGAAATATTCTATCAGTCAATTCGCAAATTTTAGTATAAAAATGTTGAAGTTTTTCAAATTTTTAAGATAAGCTTAAACACTCTAAAATACGCTGAAACATGTAAATCCGAAATCCCAGACTGAAATATTGAATAATAAAAAAGTTTGGTTTTGTATGGGCAATCTGGACTCTAACAAATTTACCAACACCCAGCGTAAAAATGACTATCTTTTAAGAAATCAATTTTACAATTAATTAATAGCTAGATCGCTTTAATACACTCTTAAACGCGAAAAGCCAAGACCTTAGGTTGAAATGACGAAAACTTAAATTTTACCTATAGTCACTCCTGACAGAAATATTCTATCAGTCAACTCGCAAATTTTAGTAAAAAATGTTAAAGTTTTTCAAATTTTTAAGATAAGCTTAAACACTCTAAAATACGCTGAAACATGTAAATCCGAAATTCCAGACTGAAATATTGAATAATAAAAAAGTTTGGTTTTGTATGGGCAATCAGGACTCTAACAAATTTACCAACACCCAGCGTAAAAATGACTATCTTTTAAGAAATCAATTTTACAATTAATAGCTAGATCGCTTTAATACACTCTGAAACGCGAAAAACCAAGACCTTAGGTTGAAATAACGAAAACTTAAATTTTACCTATAGTCACTCCTGACATAGAAATATTCTATCAGTCAAATCGCAAATTTTAGTATTAAATGTTAAAGTTTTTCAAATTTTTAAGATAAGCTTAAACACTCTAAAATACGCTGAAACATGTAAATCCGAAATCCCAGACTGAAATATTGAATAATAAAAAAGTTTGGTTTTGTATGTGCAATCTGGACTCTAACAAATTTACCAACACCCAGCGTAAAAATGACTATCTTTTAAGAAATCAATTTTAAAATTAATAGCTAGGTCGCTTTAATACACTCTGAAACGCGAAAAACCAAGACCTTAGGTTGAAATAACGAAAACTTAAATTTTACCTATGGTCACTCCTGACATAGAAATATTCTATCAGTCAAATCGCAAATTTTAGTATTAAATTTTAAAGTTTTTCAAATTTTTAAGATAAGCTTAAACACTCTAAAATACGCTGAAACATGTAAATCCGAAATCCCAGACTGAAATATTGAATAATAAAAAAGTTTGGTTTTGTATGGCCAATCAGGACTCTAACAAATTTACTAACACCCAGCGTAAAAATGACTATCTTTTAAGAAATCAATTTTAAAATTAATAGCTAGATCGCTTTAATACACTCTGAAACGCGAAAAACCAAGACCTTAGGTTGAAATAACGAAAACTTAAATTTTACCTATGGTCACTCCTGACATAGAAATATTCTATCAGTCAATTCGCAAATTTTAGTATTAAATGTTAAAGTTTTTCAAATTTTTAAGATAAGCTTAAACACTCTAAAATACGCTGCAACATGTAAATCCGAAATCCCAGACTGAAATATTGAATAATAAAAAAGTTTGGTTTTGTATGTGCAATCTGGACTCTAACAAATTTACCAACACCCAGCGTAAAAATGACTATCTTTTAAGAAATCAATTTTTCAATTATTAGCTAGATCGCTTTAATACACTCTGAAACGCGAAAAGCCAAGACCTTAGGTTGATATAATGTAAGACGAAATTTTACGTATAGTCACAATTGTTAAAGTCCCCAAGGTCATCGCAATTCCCCCCACCACTTTCTTTATACATAGGGCACCTGGAGCCGTACGGTCAGTCGCTTTGCGACTGTCGTGGGGTGCACACTGGTGTCGGCACTCTGTTGTACGGTTTTAAGTTAAAGTTTAGGATTTATCATGTACAACAATAAAAACTCGTGACTTAGTGAAATATTCTATCAGTCAATTCGCAAATTTTAGTAAAAAATGTTAAAGTTTTTCAAATTTTTAAGATAAGCTTAAACACTCTAAAATACGCTGAAACATGTAAATCCGAAATCCCAGACTGAAATATTGAATAATAAAAAAGTTTGGTTTTGTATGGGCAATCTGGACTCTAACAAATTTACCAACACCCAGCGTAAAAATGACTATCTTTTAAGAAATCAATTTTACAATTAATTAATAGCTAGATCGCTTTAATACACTCTTAAACGCGAAAAGCCAAGACCTTAGGTTGAAATAACGAAAACTTAAATTTTACCTATAGTCACTCCTGACATAGAAATATTCTATCAGTCAAATCGCAAATTTTAGTATTAAATGTTAATGTTTTTCAAATTTTTAAGATAAGCTTAAACACTCTAAAATACGCTGAAACATGTAAATCCGAAATCCCAGACTGAAATATTGAATAATAAAAAAGTTTGGTTTTGTATGTGCAATCTGGACTCTAACAAATTTACCAACACCCAGCGTAAAAATGACTATCTTTTAAGAAATCAATTTTTCAATTAATAGCTAGATCGCTTTAATACACTCTGAAACGCGAAAAGCCAAGACCTTAGTTTGATATAATGAAAGACGAAATTTTACGTATAGTCACAATTGTTAAAGTCCCCAAGGTCATCGCAATTCCCCCCACCACTTTCTTTATACATAGGGCACCTGGAGCCGTACGGTCAGTCGCTTTGCGACTGTCGTGGGGTGCACACTGGTGTCGGCACTCTGTTGTACGGTTTTAAGTTAAAGTTTAGGATTTATCATGTACAACAATAAAAACTCGTGACTTAGTGAAATATTCTATCAGTCAATTAGCAAATTTTAGTAAAAAATGTTAAAGTTTTTCAAATTTTTAAGATAAGCTTAAACACTCTAAAATACGCTGAAACATGTAAATCCGAAATCCCAGACTGAAATATTGAATAATAAAAAAGTTTGGTTTTGTATGGGCAATCTGGACTCTAACAAATTTACCAACACCCAGCGTAAAAATGACTATCTTTTAAGAAATCAATTTTACAATTAATTAATAGCTAGATCGCTTTAATACACTCTTAAACGCGAAAAGCCAAGACCTTAGGTTGAAATGACGAAAACTTAAATTTTACCTATAGTCACTCCTGACGAAATATTCTATCAGTCAACTCGCAAATTTTAGTAAAAAATGTTAAAGTTTTTCAAATTTTTAAGATAAGCTTAAACACTCTAAAATACGCTGAAACATGTAAATCCGAAATCCCAGACTGAAATATTGAATAATAAAAAAGTTTGGTTTTGTATGTGCAATCTGGACTCTAACAAATTTACCAACACCCAGCGTAAAAATGACTATCTTTTAAGAAATCAATTTTTCAATTAATAGCTAGATCGCTTTAATACACTCTGAAACGCGAAAAGCCAAGACCTTAGGTTGATATAATGAAAGACGAAATTTTACGTATAGTCACAATTGTTAAAGTCCCCAAGGTCATCGCAATTCCCCCCACCACTTTCTTTATACATAGGGCACCTGGAGCCGTACGGTCAGTCGCTTTGCGACTGTCGTGGGGTGCACACTGGTGTCGGCACTCTGTTGTACGGTTTTAAGTTAAAGTTTAGGATTTATCATGTACAACAATAAAAACTCGTGACTTAGTGAAATATTCTATCAGTCAATTCGCAAATTTTAGTAAAAAATGTTAAAGTTTTTCAAATTTTTAAGATAAGCTTAAACACTCTAAAATACGCTGAAACATGTAAATCCGAAATCCCAGACTGAAATATTGAATAATAAAAAAGTTTGGTTTTGTATGGGCAATCAGGACTCTAACAAATTTACCAACACCCAGCGTAAAAATGACTATCTTTTAAGAAATCAATTTTACAATTAATAGCTAGATCGCTTTAATACACTCTGAAACGCGAAAAGCCAAGACCTTAGGTTGAAAAAACGAAAACTTAAATTTTACCTATAGTCACTCCTGACAGAAATATTCTATCAGTCAACTCGCAAATTTTAGTAAAAAATGTTAAAGTTTTTCAAATTTTTAAGATAAGCTTAAACACTCTAAAATACGCTGAAACATGTAAATCCGAAATTCCAGACTGAAATATTGAATAATAAAAAAGTTTGGTTTTGTATGGGCAATCAGGACTAACAAATTTACCAACACCCAGCGTAAAAATGACTATCTTTTAAGAAATCAATTTTATAATTAATAGCTAGATCGCTTTAATACACTCTGAAACGCGAAAAGCCAAGACCTTAGGTTGAAAAAACGAAAACTTAAATTTTACCTATAGTCACTCCTGACAGAAATATTCTATCAGTCAACTCGCAAATTTTAGTAAAAAATGTTAAAGTTTTTCAAATTTTTAAGATAAGCTTAAACACTCTAAAATACGCTGAAACATGTAAATCCGAAATTCCAGACTGAAATATTGCATAATAAAAAAGTTTGGTTTTGTATGGGCAATCAGGACTCTAACAAATTTACCAACACCCAGCGTAAAAATGACTATCTTTTAAGAAATCAATTTTACAATTAATAGCTAGATCGCTTTAATACACTCTGAAACGCGAAAAGCCAAGACCTTAGTTTGATATAATGAAAGACGAAATTTTACGTATAGTCACAATTGTTAAAGTCCCCAAGGTCATCGCAATTCCCCCCACCACTTTCTTTATACATAGGGCACCTGGAGCCGTACGGTCAGTCGCTTTGCGACTGTCGTGGGGTGCACACTGGTGTCGGCACTCTGTTGTACGGTTTTAAGTTAAAGTTTAGGATTTATCATGTACAACAATAAAAACTCGTGACTTAGTGAAATATTCTATCAGTCAATTCGCAAATTTTAGTAAAAAATGTTAAAGTTTTTCAAATTTTTAAGATAAGCTTAAACACTCTAAAATACGCTGAAACATGTAAATCCGAAATCCCAGACTGAAATATTGAATAATAAAAAAGTTTGGTTTTGTATGGGCAATCTGGACTCTAACAAATTTACCAACACCCAGCGTAAAAATGACTATCTTTTAAGAAATCAATTTTACAATTAATTAATAGCTAGATCGCTTTAATACACTCTGAAACGCGAAAAGCCAAGACCTTAGGTTGAAAAAACGAAAACTTAAATTTTACCTATAGTCACTCCTGACAGAAATATTCTATCAGTCAACTCGCAAATTTTAGTAAAAAATGTTAAAGTTTTTCAAATTTTTAAGATAAGCTTAAACACTCTAAAATACGCTGAAACATGTAAATCCGAAATTCCAGACTGAAATATTGAATAATAAAAAAGTTTGGTTTTGTATGGGCAATCAGGACTCTAACAAATTTACCAACACCCAGCGTAAAAATGACTATCTTTTAAGAAATCAATTTTACAATTAATAGCTAGATCGCTTTAATACACTCTGAAACGCGAAAAACCAAGACCTTTGGTTGAAATAACGAAAACTTAAATTTTACCTATAGTCACTCCTGACAGAAATATTCTATCAGTCAAATCGCAAATTTTAGTATTAAATGTTAAAGTTTTTCAAATTTTTAAGATAAGCTTAAACACTCTAAAATACGCTGAAACATGTAAATCCAAAATCCCAGACTGAAATATTAAATAATAAAAAAGTTTGGTTTTGTATGGGCAATCAGGACTCTAACAAATTTACCAACACCCAGCGTAAAAATGACTATCTTTTAAGAAATCAATTTTACAATTAATAGCTAGATCGCTTTAATACACTCTGAAACGCGAAAAACCAAGACCTTAGGTTGAAATAACGAAAACTTAAATTTTACCTATAGTCACTCCTGACATAGAAATATTCTATCAGTCAAATCGCAAATTTTAGTATTAAATGTTAAAGTTTTTCAAATTTTTAAGATAAGCTTAAACACTCTAAAATACGCTGAAACATGTAAATCCGAAATCCCAGACTGAAATATTGAATAATAAAAAAGTTTGGTTTTGTATGTGCAATCTGGACTCTAACAAATTTACCAACACCCAGCGTAAAAATGACTATCTTTTAAGAAATCAATTTTACAATTAATAGCTAGATCGCTTTAATACACTCTGAAACGCGAAAAACCAAGACCTTAGGTTGATATAATGAAAGACGAAATTTTACGTATAGTCACAATTGTTAAAGTCCCCAAGGTCATCGAAATTCCCCCCACCACTTTCCTTATACATAGGGCACCTGGAGCCGTACGATCAGTCGCTTTGCGACTGTCGTGGGGTGCACACTGGTGTCGGCACTCTGCTGTACGGTTTTAAGTTAAAGTTTAGGATTTATCATGTACAACAATACAAACTTAGCAAATTATAACATTTTAGCCAGTTCAATTTACCACACTTACACTTATTTGGCGAAAACATAAAACTGTTGTACCATGAGTAAATTTTTCTAAGTGTTGGTTCAAACCTGGGGGTACGTCTGTTAAGATGAAAACTTTAACTCTGATCGTACGAAGAGTAAATATTTCCAAGTGTTTGCTCAAACCTTTAGGTAGCTCAACGCACGGGGACGGGCTGTGAGCCGGCTATGAGCGGGGCCGCCTTATATCTCCACCGGGCAACCACACCCAGGGGCGCCATCGGTGGCGCAGGGGTGGGGGTGCTACCAGGGGTGCAGGGTTGGGGGCGCCACTGGGGGCGCAGGGGTGAGAGCGGGGATTACCGTCTCTATTGATGTAAGTATTTTACAAGTTTTCGGCTCAAGGTCACTACACTTTAACTCTGGACCAACATAGGCTAAATATTTCAGAATTTTTCCCTCAAGGTCACCACACTTTAACTCTGGGACGACATCGACTTGTGGTTTCTCTGTGTTTTGACTCAAGGTCATCACCCAGGGGCGCCATCGGTGGCGCAGGGGTGGGGGTGCTACCAGGGGTAACCCCCCCGTTGGCGTTTGCACGCCACGTGGTATCGCCATGAGTGTCCTGTCCAAATTTTAAGTTAAATTAATTTTACTGTAATCTTTTCCATTTCCAATTCGTTTTGCCAAAGAATAAGGTGTCGCTTTATAAAGTGGTATTTCTCCAGAGTTATAGGGGATTGCAGAGATACAATTAGTTTATTTAGGAGACTCTTCATCTTGGAGTTTAACGCGATTTCCACTTTGACTTTGCTTCCTCGGCTCTCACAGCCTAAGCTGTACAGAAATGTTTCTTCTAGTGCCAACTCGGGCCAAGAGAACAGTGTGTTGACTGTAGGACAGCTCATGGTGAAGTGATGCGATACTCCAGCGTTAAGCCTCACCTTCCCCCACCACTGTGACCTTCCCCCACTCCTGCTGTTTCCCCCACCTCTTTTCCCTTGACTCGTGCGCTACAAGCAGTCTCTCAGTATTGTGTGGACTTTTGTGAGGAGACGCCATGTCGCGGGACACTTTAGGTAAGAAACTTAGCCGTGTTAAGGCTTTATTAGTTGCTCACTGTCCACCACTCAAAGTTAAGAGGGTTTCGACTTTAGCTAAGTGGCGCAAACTGTTGCGCGGACACCCTAAGTTTTATACAAAACGGACTAATGTCAGTTTTACTGATGAGGATTTGTTTAAAATATTGGATGAAATGACTTTTCCTTGCAAAATTCAGTTAGTTACTCCCATTCCTGACAGTTTAGAGTCTTAGTCTCTCAAGCCGATATACCTAGAGTACACAGGGCCTGACGGTCAGTCACTCGGTGGCTGTCGTGGGGTGCGCATCGGTGTCGGCGCTCTGTAGTTGTTAAGTGTTCAAGGTCACAGTAATATGAAATTGCGGATGTTGTGCTTGTTCAATGGTCTCTGAGGACTAGTGGATGACGGTTTAAGCAAGGTCATGTCGCAAACTCGAGTTTGACTTGGCACTTTTGCTGTTTCTCATCGCAGATTTGCTCCAAGTCGTCAAGGTCATGTGGACTCTGACTGAAACTCGGAGCGTAGTGCGAGAAACGGCAAAAGTGCCAAAAAATTTTGAGTTTCGGCGTGACCTTGACCTTAACAGTGTCAGTGACGTCATTTTGATGATGTAATGGATGATGACGTCATTAGCATGTCATTTCTGTGACGTCATGGGTGTGACATCACAGAAATGACGTCATCGATGGTGACGTCATCAATTACGTCATCGATGGCGTCATTTTGATGACGTCATGGGTATGACGTCATCGATTGCGTCATCTTCGATGACGTCATCGATTACGTCATCGATGACGTCATCGGGGTCGTTGACCTTGGCGATGACGTCATCACATTCCTCAGAGGTCATTGAACTGAGCCAGCAACCGCAAAAACACACTACTCCTTTTTAATTGTAGAACCGAACAAATCGATAAAAAGAATATAGTAACCGAAGACTACGTACACTTTTTAATAATTTTTTTTAATTTTTTTAATATAATTTTTTCTGAGAATATCTTACGGCAACGGAAAAACTACGTTTTTTTTTTTTTTAATTTTTACAATTCCCATCACTCATGGGAGATGTCCACTATTAGGTTTAAGTAGTATCTGACGTATTGATTTTTATGGATTAAAACGTTATTTATAATTTCCGTAGAGGACGATTGTTTTGTATCATTTGTTGTCTACTTAGAATATCTATGGGCTTTTGTTGTCCTGAAATAACATTTTGAAAAGGAGTTACTTCAAACTCTGTTAAAGGGTATTTTCATAAAACTGAGTAAACTTACCATCTTATAAAAAAACATATGAAACTTATATGTAGCACTACCACTATGCGGCACAGAAATCCCCATGCTACCCATGTAACCCAAACCAAGGATTTCATGCACACTGTATAGGGCCTACAACAAGGATTTGTGATACTTTGACTAATTTTATTTTATTTGATTCTTTTATTATTTTACATTCGAATAATTTTATTTATTTATTAATGTGAATGGATTAACCATATTTTTAACATTATTATTATTATCAATACTGTAATTACATTAGTCATAAAAATGACGTGGCGCTTGCCACGCAGTGTTTTTTAGACAAAAATTCTTTATTCACAAATTCTTTGAGAATAGTATTAGAGTGAGCTGTTACAATTGAATTGTTCAAGTCGTATTGAAAAAATCCTCCAGTGTGTACTACAGAGGGTGGTCGCTAAACAATTTGCGCAGTTCGGGCTTCAGGTCCTTTCTGCTCTTGCTTCGCAGTTCAGGCGAGTTATTCAAAATGACTATACGTTGTCGCAAGGCGCTCAGCTATAGTATCTAATTTAGTTTCTAAACGGAATTATTAGCTTTATTCTTGATATAGCATCATCAATTAATTTATTTACTGTCAATCAAGCTCTCCTAGTTCATAAAGAATGTACTTGGATTGAATATTACATACAATGACGGACATTTCAACACACATGACATGCAAACAATAGTCTGGGGTCCAGTAGAGGCACGAGAGAAACGAGCTTGTATTCTGTTACATTACATCAGTTTTGTCTCGCTCGGTGGTTTGTTAACACAATTTCCTTAACAGGATGACAAAGTGAGTATAATGTAATGTCCATCCTGAATATTATTTCGACCGCAATAGATTGTCCGACTTCATCAATCCATTTTCTCTACATTGACAGAAAAATAATTTTTTTTAAACTATTTGGTTTTACACACCCAAATCTACCCGCAATTTCGTGAGCCATTCATCATACTTCTATTGACTACTTACAAACATATATTTTCATAGTATACAGTTGTACGTACATAAGTAAATCCATCCCATAATTTATGTAGGGTTCTAAAGTGTTTATTAAATTGTATGAGAAAAATAAGAAAACTAGGGATACGTTTATTCTGCGCGTAAGAGTATGAACGCACCACCCTAGATTTATTTTTTTAAACAAAACACATTCCAATTATATGTATTATGCCTCACAATTCATACACCTATTAAAACTTGCCCTAGGTTTTACTCATTTGATTAACCCTTAAAGTAAGAAAATAAATACGTTGTTAGTTAATTTAACAACATAAATTTTGTCAGAACTGTTTGTTTACTATCTTACTCATTTGATTAACCCTTAGAGTAAGAAAATAAATACGTTGTTAGTTAGTATAACAATATGACTTTTTCATCATACCATTGCGATAAACGTTGTTTTCGGAACCGTCAGCTGTGATCGAAACTAGTTGATTCCCGGTGGGTTGGATAAACGTGTTTGTAAACAAAGTTTTCGGGACTAGTCCTCGAAACAGTGGTTTTCGGGACTAGGCCGGAAAAAAACTTCCAATGTTTGACACCACTAGCGCTGATATTCTGCTTACAGTAACTTAATCCTCGTTGAATCCAATATATAAATGTCAAACAGCTGATTGTTTAGTTGTAAATAGTTCAAATACAAGATAAACAAATAACAACGTAAGAGGGTGTATATAGGTTAAAATTTATTAATTTTTATCCAAACTGTATATTTATTAAAGGTGGTATGATGAAAAGTACTGTTCGTAACTCGTCCGAAAGTGGTATATCGGTGCTCGATCGAATTCAAGCACTCGGCTTCGCCTCGTACTTGAAACTCGATCTTGCACCGATAACGACCACTTTCCGGACTAGTGACGAAATATACTATTGTCAGACTATCTTTACTATCTTACTATCTTTGTTTACTATCTTAATTCTCTTGTGGCACTTGCCTACTTCCGCAGTCGTCATCTGATCGTTCATTAATTTGCGGTTTTTGATTTTGGAATGGATCAGTTTAAAAAATCTTTGCAACTTATATTTTTATTATTATTCTTTAAAAACATCTTGATATTGTTATTGGCCCATAAACATATGGATTTCTGGTAAACGTCTATTATTTTCAACATTTTTTAAACAGTAGTATCGGTGGTGGAAATGAAATCTATTTCAAATCCTTACTCTATGCCTGATGCATAGATGTTAAAAATTACAGCTCAAGCCCAACTCAAGCCTTGTTTAACCGTCAGTTAGCGTTAACGGACGGTGAAGCTAAACCTTCATTAAGAAAGTTTGGTTAAACCCGGCCTAAAAGAATAGCACTAAAGTGGAACTTAAAAACATTAGTTTTGCGATTTAGTCAAAAGGTTTATGAGCATTTTTATTAGAAGAATTAGCATTGACGCATATACCAGAATTATACAGTAGTATACCAATGGTATACTACTGCAGTATACCAATGGTGAATAAATGGCGAGATCGGCAAGGACACGGCAAGAACAGAAGAGCGCTCCTGAACCTTCCAGCAGTGGCAACACAGCTGGGAGCATGACACCCGAGGACGATGGACTGCGCGACTTATCAAGCAGGTCCAACCATGGGTGGAACGGCGGCATGGGGTGGTGGACTACTACCTCACGCAGTTCCTGACAGGTCACGGCTATTTCAAGTCGTACCTGAACCGGATGGGCAAGACCGGTTCACCGGATTGCATCTACTGCCCGGGCGTTCCAGATGACGCGGAACACACCTTCTTCTGCTGTTCGCGTTGGGAAAGGCCCCGCCTGGAGGCCACAAGAAAACTCGGTGTTTTTTTCGGTGGACCCGGTCTGCCAAAAGATAATGGAGGATGAGGGCAACTGGGATTGTTTGTCACAGTTCGTCCGGGGCATCCTCCTGGAAAAGAAAACCGATTTGGACCACAAAGTGGCCCAGATCCCTTGACCGAACGGCTGGATAAGGTGCGAGCCCCATGGGCGTAAGCCAAATTTAGGCCTAGCCTGACGTAATGTGATAAACAATTCCAGGTTAGAATCCTAAAGAGTAGAGGGGGTTTTTTAGTGGGTAAACCCGGTTTTTAGGGGAGTCCCACACTACAGCCTGGCCACCTGTGTGCGTAATGCATTTTTCCGCCTCTCCCTCAAAAAAAAAAAAAGATGAATACATTTATTATTTATGTCAAAATTAATAAATGTTCAAAGCTGAAGTTAAAATTATTCTTAACATAAAATTATATGCCAATTTCGTTTATGTTAGAAGAGGGAATATCGATGAACGTTGGAGAAGGCTGATCAAAAGATCCTTTAAAACAACAAAGACTTCAACAGTGAACTCCAATCGCAAATGATATTACATTTCAAATAACCCACTTTTCATTTATATTTTTACAGTCGTCTCTTTTCTAAGAATTTCATTTAATGTAATGTAATAACCTGTATTGCAATTCAAGCATTATACTAATAGCGCTTGTTTAGCTATTTATCTAAAAGAAGAACGACAGTGGATAAATAAATAAATAAAAATTAATGAGTTTCATAATAATTAATTAAAGAAAATGTGCCATGATTACAAACTTATAATATATAAAATAAAGTACAGTTTCAGGTTAAAACAAAGTTAATTTTTATAAAAAGTACACGTCATGAACTTAGTTAAAAGTATTAAAATTATTATATACAAATCACTCTTATTTCAAATTTGTTTATAATTACAATGTTAGGCTAATTAAATATCCCTTGTATTGTCTGTCGTTAAATGGCAAAATATCTGAGTTTGAATTTAATTAATTATTGAATATTCCAATTAAATTACCCTAAGAGTTGACATTAGACTTAAATGTAAAGTTAAAACACCAAAATCCAATACATTTACTGAATTTAAGGGAAGGTCCATCATTATCGAAGGTAACATCTAACCAAAACATCGTTCAAAATCACTATCATCACAAAACACAAATTAAATTTTACGATTTGAACTTATTTTTGGTTTCCAATAAGGAGAGCTTTGCAAAATGACATTACATAATATGTTGATTTAACTAACTACTACTTTAAGATTGTTGATAGTTTTTAATATAATATCATGTACATGGAAGAATCCAATAAGGTTAATTCCTTACAGGTTAATTAGTAACAGCAATGACATAATGTTTTTTAAACAGCATTAAATAAAGTATATACTGGGGCCAGCCAGGATTGTGTGGTCATTTTTTCTTGAAGGGTCCCCAAAATCGTAGGCACATATAGTAGGGGAAAAATAGACTTTGACCTCGGACAAATTGTACTCCCAAATTTTAATGTTTTATTGTGATAGTTGGTGTAAAATCAATAACATACCAAAAGTTTACCGAAATTCCTCCATGGGAAGTTCGCCATTTTGACGAATTTTCAAAATGGCGGACAATACCCATTTTTATCAAGTTATTACGACTTTACTTCAATAAAACCCCACTATAAATCAAGTTTCTTGATTCATTTGAGTACATAAAGATGAGTAGTAACTGTATGAAGCAAAAAAGCACCCTTGTAGCAGCAGACCTGCGTAATCAGTAAAATACAAAAACAATGAAAGTAGTTTTTAATTTTCAAGAAACCACAAGTGCAGGTGTGTGTAGTAGGTTTGCTGAGCTCTGAAAGTTTTATACAATCACAACTAAATAATAACCAGTAAAATACCACTCATATTTTATTAAAATAATTCATTAATAAGAGAGATGTAGCATTTTATTTATATCTCATAGGAATAACACAGGGATCTTCATATTCTGTTTTTAAGCTACCCTTCTTTTTAAACATAATAAAATATTTTATACAGCAAAATGTTCATTTTTTTACATATTTCAGAGTATAATAAAATAATAATCCTAATACATGTACTCCCGTCGCAGCCGACCTGCGTACTCAGCGAATTTTCAACGGAAATCAGTATTCTTTTTTTAATTTTCTCCATAAACACTAAGGGAAAAAGTATGTAGGCTTGCTGCCATGGAGGTGTAGCCAAATATAAGTCAAATCCTTTCTAATGAATAGACATATACCTATAAAATTAAATTCAGTTATAATAATAAATAAACGAGATACAGGGTTGTGTTTATTTTAAATTACAATAACATAGGAAACATATTATTGTACTTTCTCCGTAATCAGTTAAGCTGAGTTGCAAGTTAAAATTTTTAATTCTTCGTTTTTTAATCCCTTTTAAATGGTGCCAGTTTAAATAGTTATTATATTTTTTTTATTGGGGTAAGAATATGCTAACAAATCTTTTTGACCCTTTTGAAAAATCATAACCCCGTTCGAATAATACAATTATACTGCTTTATAGATGGTCATAAAAATAGATTTGGTCTTATATCTTATTAGAGTAGTTAATTAAAATCAAAAGTACCTTTCAAAAGTTATTAGTATCATCCGTACACATATATGTTGCATACAATTTGTTATTACATTTTAATATTTTTGTTAAGTATATGATTTAACTGCAAATTTGATCGCCTGCCATTTCGGGCTTGTTTGTCCTTTTTAGGTCGGGTTTGCGGCATTGTATTCTACTAAACAAGACCTTTAATTTGATGTACATATCAACCTATGCTTACATTGAAGATTTTCTTCTGACTCCTGGTGGGCCATCCCCCATTAGGACTAAAATGTTTGGAAGTGTCTCAAAATTAGGCATTGGCGTCCCAAATAAGATATTTAAAGTTTAATTTCTCTAACTAATTTCACACAAAACCTAAGAAGAGTGAGATGATTCATAAGCCACCTAACCCATTAACATGGTAGGTATATAAGATTTTAAAAATGGTGTTTTTTTACCAATTTCCCAAGGTCCGATTTTGGTAAACTTTTTTTTCCACGTTTACTACTTGTCACTTGACCCATTAACGACAAAATTTTTGGGAGTACAATTTGTCCGAGGTTCGGCCCTATTTTCCCGTATATTTCCCTGACTAATATGTATTGAGGTCACTCTACTTTTTTCATGTCTTATGAAAAAATTGTATGAGATATGATATGACATATGTTATGACAAAAGCTGTCACATTTTTCAGTATGGTTCACACGCCATGAAGTTAGTAACTTGGATTAATAATATTATGAAGTCGCGTAGAGGAAGAATCTGTGTATTTGTAAATATATTGAATGCTGTATAAGGTATGTGAACGGTGCAGTATGGTAATATCCCGCGCTGACCTTGATGAGGGAATAATAAAGCAAGCCTAAGAGCAGGCTGTATATTGATCAGGACGGCATCCCGTGATGCATTAGAGAAAAGCCCGTGAGCAAAATCATCTTTAAAATATCCTTTAACTTAAAGTTTCTGTAATAATATTTAATACTTGAATTCATACTATGCTTTACTTTACTTGCTTTTTAACCATAGTTATTTTTAAATTGCCAAAGAAGATAAACACTATTGATCCACCGGGAGTTACAGAATTAAAGTACAATATAATGACTGCGTAAGTATGTTAATATGAGGTCTTAATGATTTCGAAAGGAGGAAATGAAAGAGTGGGAGTGATGTGTCAGTCGCATAACTCTCATGAACCTGGTTATTCTATCGACAGTTACGGAGTTGGCTATAATCTTTGGATATTTGGTCTAGATTTTATTGTTTTATTTTTACAAAAATATTAAAATTTCCCCCAAAAGTTTGCTATGCCTGATATGATTACAATGTATAAAAAAAATGTTTTCTTCAAAAAGCTATGATTATGAATATTTAAAAATTCAATATAATGCTTACCATCGACACACTTTATTCATGGTAAATGTTTTACTCGCGATTGTCATTCAAAAGGTTAACCGACAGTTTTATCAACTCGTGTCGTTTGGTGTTTCTGTGCTCTGTTTATTTTGGTTTGATAACCTTATGAAATTACACACAACGATGTTATTTCAAAAAATGTTTCAATGACGTCCAAATGATAAGGAATAACGTTTTCAAAAACCAGCATCTGTTTACAATTTACATAAAACTATATAGTAGTTAGTATATCAGTATTCTAATACTAATTTACCAATATAGATAAATATGTATGACGTAACTTGAGTCATTTGTATAAGGGCATCATTTGACTGGGACGGTGGCGTCTTCCTGTAATCCAGCTACTTGGAGGTCACGAATTGTGGATAGTTATAAGCAAAGTAGTGATATAGTGAAAGGCTTGTAGATACGATATTCCCTAGTGGAGATAAACGTCCGTAATAGTTAATACTAGTTCATCCATATGAACCATCCTTATAATAAGACGAATTCGAATATATGAGTTCGAAATTGTGGTTCGGATCCCACATTAAACTGTAGGTCCCTAGATACCATTGGCTGTTGGGCTATTAATTAACAGCCCTGTCTAAGAAGAATGTCGGGCTTATTGGGTAACAAGACTACAAGATCACGCCACAATCATCCTACTTTCATCTCTCATTCATAGTTCATATTCAGGTTAAAAAACCCACTATGTGAGGTCCCTGTCTCAAAATAGTGATATAGAATCAAATAATGTTACAAGAATATTTTAAACTTAATTACCTTAAATGTTTATTGTACCCGAAGGTGCTGTTAGATATACATTAATGTTTAATACACCAATGCATAATATTTAAATAAAAATATCAAGTTAATATAAAAAATAATATAAATAGAGTAAAACTGTGATGATATTTCACAACAACGCCACGAGACACCACAAACTGCGTGTCATATCTGGCGTGGCTTGCATTATTCATTGACGTTGTCGCAGTTATTTTCAATATTTAAACTGGCTTCAAACTTTGCTTCCAATATTCCTGGAAGCAATTTCACATTTTTTTTTTATTTTAAAAACAATTTCACTTATTATTATGATTATAACTTGATAAAACTATACATTATATTTCACTAAATAAAAAAGAGAAAAGACCTACATCTGAACATATTTTCTGTAACCAAGTTTTACTGTGTAGTAAGTTTAATTTCACTTCTTCTATAATATACAGAGTGATTGAAAAGTCCCGGAACGGTGAAATATACTTTTTAACATTATAGATGTTGTAATGAAACCTGGTATACCAATAATAGCCATAAATATCTACTCTTTTAAGCTATTATTACTTTTTCATCTCTTATGGGGGACGGCCCACGAGGAGTTAGTCAAAATTCTTAAATAGCAGCATAGGTCAAATTTGGTATCAAATTGAAGGTCTCACTTAGCAGAGTACAATGCCGCAAATTATACTTCAATCAGATGACCGAAGCGCAAATGGCAGGCAAACAAAGTTTCCATTAAAATCATATGGGTAAAACTTTAAAATGCGATAACTTTCTTAATACTCAACCTTTTGACTTCGGGTTTGTTCCTTATTACTCCAGATTGAGCAGAATCACATTCTAATTCACATCGGACACCAGGGCCACGCCCCACAGTCTTTCAAAGTTCCAATGTTAATCTTATGGAGGAAGGAGAATTGATTGAATCATTACACAGCTGTTGTAAAAAACAACTGCTAGAAAAACAGGAAGAACAGATGTTTCACTTATAAAATGTTTTTAAGCTTCTTGGGTCCAGATCAACTGAAATTTTGATCGAATTTCGATCAGGAGGCGTTCTCTAGTAATATTAATTCTTGAATTCATACTAGGAATACGCTCCGATGTCCGTCCCGTACAAGAATTTTTTACTCACTTTTTGAGTTATTAGGTGACGCTTTGTTTTTGAGGGAGAGGTGAGAAAAATTCATTACGCACACAGGTGGCAAGCCTGTAGTGTGGGGCTCCCCTAAAAACGGGTTTACCCACTAAAAAACCTCGCCTCTACTCTTTAGGATTCTAACCTGGAGTTGTTTATTACATTACGTCAGGCTAGGCCTAAATTTGGCTTATGCCCGTGGGGCTCACTCCTTATCCAGCCACTCGATCAAGGGATCTGGGCCACTTCGCCGTCCAGATCATGTTTCTTTTCCAGGAGGATGCCCCGGACGAACTGTGATAAACAATCCCAGTTGCCCTCATCCTCCAAGATCTTTTGGCAGACCGAAATCCACCAAAAATGCACCAAAAAATTTGTGTGGCCTTCAGGCGGGGCCCTTCCCAACGGGGGCAGCGGAAGAATGTCTGTTCCGCATCGTCGGGAACGCCCGAGCAATAAATGCAGTCTGGTGAACCGGTCTTGCCCATCCGGTTCAGGTACGACCGAGATAGCCGTGAATTGTCAAGAATTGGCCGCCGTTCCACCCATGGTTGGACGTGCTTGATAAGTCGCGCAGTCCATCGTCCTCGGGTGTCGTGCTCCCAGCTGTGTTCCCACTGCTGGAAGGTTCTGGAGCGCTCTTCTGTTCTTGCCGTGTTCTTTTAATCTAGCCTTGTCTCTGATAAATTGCCTTCCTCTCTCCTGCCAAGAGCTTGACAGGGATAACTCCGGCGACCACCAGGACGGCAGGCTCGGACACTGTCCGGTAGGCAGAACACATCCCGAGCGCCGCTCGACGTTGAACCCGGGCGAGTCGCAACCTGTACTACTCTTTATCGAGAGCGTCTGCCTACACCTCTGCTCCATAAAAAAGCACGGACTGAACCGCGGACATCAACAGACGTCTTCTGTCGAATCGTGGAACCCCGACATTGGCCATCAGCCTACTAAGGTACGTGACTACCTTAGCGGCCTTGTCCGCCGTACGGAATATCTGATCCCTCCAGCTTAACTTGGTGTCCACCATAATCCCGAAGTACTTAGCAGCACGAGTTGATTGGACCACCTCCCTTCCCACTTGGAACGGAACGACGGTGACCATCCTCTTCTTCGTAAGGATCACAATCTCCGTCTTACGGAGAGCAAGCGAGATACCGTGATCGGACATCCATGTGTTGACCACACGCATGACTCGGTTCAACTTTAGTTGGGTCAGCTCAACGTTGCGTGCAACAATGAGAGCTGCGACATCATCGGCGTACCCAACAAAAGTGGTTTCCTCAGGCATCTCCGACCTCAGGAGGCTGTCATAGGCAACGTTCCAGAGATCCTGGCCGAGTATTGAATCTTGCGCGGCACCAGAAGTGACTTCCATCGTCCACGTTCCGTCCCTTGTGTCGTAAATCAGGCTTCGGGAGCGGAAATAATCCGCAACAAGATGAGTCGCAACAGATATGCAGGAACGCGAAAGGTGTTGCGAAGCGCATCCAGCATATCGACCCACCTCGCCGAGTTAAAGGCATTCTTGACATAAGCGTAACAAGAAGCACTACTCAGCGAGAGAAATGGTTGTGGCTCTCGGCTCTCTTCACAGCTCTCTGGACTTCGGTGATAGCGTCAATCGTTGACCGTCCCTTTCTGAAGCCGTACTGACGGAGGCATAAGTACCAGGCAGCTTCCACGGCAGACGTCAGGCGGGAACGGATCAGCTTCTTGGACAGCTTCCCAGCCGTGTCCAACATGCAAAAAGGCCTGTGGGACGACGGCAGCTCGGGATCACCTTTGCCCTTGCTGATGAGTACAAGTCTGGTGGTTTTCCAGGGAGCCGGAAACACCCCTTCTACCAAACAGGCGTTGTACATATTCTCAACAAGTCAGCATTAATTGAAAATACTTTCTTTAAAGCCTCGCTGGGAATCCGTCCGGGTCAGGAGCCTTGTTGCTCTTTAGGGAGAGAACGGAGGTTTCCATCTCCTCGAATGTGAAGAGTGGAACGTCATCTAACCGTCCGAAGTCAACCGGCGTACATCCTAGGCCTAGCCTACAAATAAATACATACAAACTATGATTTTAGCTAAGACCTCAAAATAAGCAAGTAACTTAATAATAATTATGCTTATAAATTAAAGAAAAATAGATTGTAGAGCGAAAAAACAATGCAATTTAAAATCCATGATTGCAAATTAATAAAAATCAAGTTATGTAAGTATTGTAGAATTACGCTTACTTAACACTTAATGCATATTTTCTTACCGGAGACATAGGCTACAATGGCACAACACTTTCTAATTATTACTTGTTCCATTTAAATCTTTTTACAGATATTAGATGTATCCCATAAATTAGTTACTCGCATAATTCCGTTCGATAGCAATTCATTCCACAACATGCCTATCTTTTTGCACAATTTATAACTTCGACAAGTATACATCGGTGTTGATCTATTTAATTTAACAGATATTTCTGTCAAAATATCAATTAAATTTTATTTATTATTTTTTTTTGTCTTTAATTTTATATTTGCAACTGTACAAAACAAAATACAACGAGCAAATTCGCTAATAACATAAAAAGAACAATAACGTGAAACATAAAACATGAAGGAGTAGGCTCAGAAGTCTTCCTCCTTATTATTGTACATGTTAGGGGTAGTCCTCTTCAATATTAGGGATTCAAACTAGAAAGTCCCGACTCCAATTCCGTTTCAGCCTCCTTCGACGGATGCCTGGCAATGTTAAGGTGAAAAGGTCTTGTATCAGGGGATTTTCATGTCCATCAAGTTTGAGGAAAAATTTTAAATAGAGTTCTTTTGCTACTTCATGTACAAATTTAAAATTGAAATCATTATGCAAAGTCTTGTTGCTTACATAGTAGGGAGCCCCAGATATTAAACGTAGTACTTTTGACTGAAAAATTTGGATTTTCTTCATATTTGTAAATTTCGCTGTGCCATAAACCTCAATGCCATATGTCCATATTGGTTTTAATAGGGTCTTGTACAAAAGTAATTTTGATTTAAGAGGCAATTTTGAATTTTGATGAAGCAGCCGATATAGTTGTTTAGATCTTGCATTGAGAGCAGTTCTCTTTTTTGTGATGTGGGTTTTCCAAGTTATTTTTTCGTCCAGGTAGAGTCCAAGATAACGTGTGTCTGTACTTTGAGGTATTCTAGTGTTGTTTATATAAACCGGTGGGCACAGGCCCCGTTTTAGAGTGAAGGTGACATGTGAAGATTTTGACGCATTAACTTTCATTCGCCAATTTTTTAACCAGGTACTTAAAACATTAATATGGTTTTGTAGGTGGCTACTTGCTTCAGTTGGATCTTCTGAAGTGCTGAGGATAGCGGTGTCGTCTGCATAAGTGGCTATCTTGGTATTGGGAGTTTCAGGCAAGTCAGCTGTATAAATACTGTAGAGAAGAGGGGATAACAATGACCCCTGAGGAACACCAGCAGAGATAGGTTTACAGCCAGAGTACTCCAGTCCTTGTTTAACAGTAAAGAATCGATCTTGTAGATACGACCTGAGTATTAAATAGTAGGTGGATGGAAGAAAAGCTTTTAATTTTGATAACAGGCCAGGGTACCACACTTTATCAAAGGCGGCGCTTACGTCTAAAAACACAGCACTTGTGTACTTTTTATTTTTAAGGCCGGACGCAATTGTATCGACCACCCTATGAAGTTGCTGAATAGTCGAATGCCTGGATCGAAAGCCGAATTGATGATTTGGTAGAACATTGCTTTCTTCAACAATACTTTGCAACCGAGACAAAAGTAATTTTTCGAATAATTTAGAAATGACAGGAAGTAAGCTAATCGGCCTATAAGATGAAACTTCGTGAGCAGGTTTTTCAGGTTTTTGAATCAAGATAATTTGGGACAGTTTCCATTGTATAGGGTAGTGAGTCGTTCGAATTATGGCATTAAAGATCTGTGTTAATAAAGTAATACAAGAGGAGGGGACTTCACGTAAAACTTCACTTGTGATTAAATCATATCCTGGTGATTTCCGCAGGGGTAGTTTGCAAATGGCCTTTTTAACATCAGTAGCTGTAATTCGGGGAGGTGGCAGGGACATAGGTAAAGGGGAGGTAATAGAATTTTCTATTTCAGATGAAAAAGCCAGGTTCTGTTCTTCGTGTGGACTGAAAATTCCAGAAAGGTGGTCTGCAAAAACGTCAGCTTTCTCCTTATCCGATTTTGCCCAAGAATTATTAGGACGTTTAATCGGGGATGTTGTAGGTATGTAGTGTAAGATTTGTTTTGTAGTTTTCCACAAAGAACCGTCTTTAGGGGTAAGATTTGTCAATTTCCTTTCAAAAGCTGAAACTTTGAAGTCTTTTATAGCATTTTTTAATTGATTAGTATATCTATTGAGGGTGGTCTTATCGGACGGTAGTCTGCTCTGATGCCATATCCGCCTGGCTATCCGCTTGTTCCTTATTAGTTCACAAATATATTGAGGGTAGGAAGGGCTAGATCGTTTCTTGAGAGGCTTGGGAGTTAAAGAAGTCCAAGCGGCTTGTTGGATAGATTTCGTCAGATGATCAACAGCTGCTTCGAGGTCGTCACCTGTTTTCAAAGGGAGATTCAAATTTAGAGTTGAATCGAGTTTGTGTCGGAAAGATTCCCAGTCCATAATTCCAGATGTTAATGAGGGTTTTACCTCTTTTTCTAAGGGTGCCACAGATATGTGCAGAAGAATTTGAGAATGATCGGAAGGAGAATTGTCGAGACAGTGTACGGTTTTGTGAAATTGATTTACTCCTTTTGAAATAAAAATGTCAAGTAAATCGGGTATTTTATTTGCGGCAGTAGGCCAGTATGTGGGAGTGCCAGGTGAATGAATATCAAGATTGTTAGATAACACCGATTGGAGAAGCTGACGACCCCTGGGATTGTTAAGTCTTGAGCCCCATTGTATATGTTTGGCATTGAAATCGCCACCGCAAATAAAATGCGTACCCAAGTTAGAAAATAACTCTGAAAATTCATTTGAATTTATTGCAAACCTTGGAGGACAGTAAACCGCTGAAAATGTTATGTCAATGTTATTAAAGACTAAGGTTGTTGATGCTGATTGAAGGGAGTTTGTTGGATTAACTGATGGGTGAACAAAGTGTTTAATGTTATTCTTGACAAGCACCGCAGCTCCACCATACGCCCTGTTATCAGGCCGGTCAGCCCTGTAAATGTTATACCCTGGCATGAAAAATCTCGTATTATTTGTAAAATGTGTTTCACTTATTAAAGCAACATCGATGCGTTTTTCGTGTAAAAGTAACTCCAACTCTTGAGCATGTTGATGTAAACCATTTGCATTCCAAAGCAGTACTGTAAGAAAAATATTTGATATATTATTTGTCATGTTTATTGATGAGGACTTGCATAAGCTGAGTCATCATGGTTAATAGAGGAGTGAAGAGCGCTTTAAATTCCGTGAGGATTGATGTGAAGTGAGAAATGATGTCTTCTTGGTTTAAAGTAGCATTGGTATTTGAGTTTTGAAGACGCTTAGCGTAGTTATGTTCATCAGTTAAGTTATGAGACAAGGTCACAGGATGGTCACTTGTGCTGAAGGGATGAGAATGGAGTTTATGTTTCGGAAGTTGTGGGAATGATGATGGTGAAAGGTCAGGAGGTGATTGAGGTTGGGGAACATGATTTCCTTCCTTCAAAGGTCTAGATCTTTTTTCTTTTCGTCTTTGTTTTCCTCTACGAGGTAACCTCGTATTGGCTCCCCCTACCCTCACGGGTAGTCCGTACCTGGCATTAGCCTCAACCGGACCAGTCTTGCGACCAAGGGAGTTATGGAACATTTGTCCCAAATCACATTAAGGCGGATTAGACCCCCACAAAACCCGGAATTCACTAGGCCTGTGGTACTCAGCCGGCGGTGACCCAAAATGACCATCCGCTGTGAGTGACAGTGGCACCACTACCCATGGTACTTCTCAGCTTTCGTTTGTGAGCAACGCCCCCAGATAAGGCTGGAGGGCCCCCCACAGCCGAAGCTGTGTGCCGAGCATACCGACAACCTCTGCCCCCTCGATTCCAACCCAATATCCGGACTGGCCGAAGCCAGGGGCTTGAGCCGGATCCCGAGGTCCCCATTTTAGGTTTTACTTGGGTCATGGGTGGATCCCAAGCGGAATAACTAGGTCACTGGAAACCCGCACGCCAAAGGCGCCGGCTACACTGCAACCATACCCGAAGGCACGGAAGCCCCAGATCCCCGACATCCTGACTCATTCCCTCCCTTTTTGGGGGGAGGCTGGAGTGAGACACCCAGTAAGCGCGCGATTGACACAAGGCCACCTCCGCCAGGGCTCGGAACAGCCGAAGCTGCCCTACTTCAGTTGATAAAGGGAGCCACGCCCGTTACCCAACTCAGTGCTTCGAGCTGGGATTGGGTAGTGGACATCCCAGTTCTAGGGGTGCAGGCCCTGAAGTACAACATACACCCAAAAAGGTCTAGATCTAGGGGATCGCCGGTTTTGCAGTTCCCTGTGAACAATACAACCTCTATAATTAGCAGGGTGACTGTCCCCGCATAGCGCGCAAGTTGCCGGTGTGTTATTCGGCTTCGTGCAGGCTGTGGATTCATGGTCTTTAGCACATTTAACACATTTTGGAGGGCGATTGCAGTATTTTTTGGTATGTCCCAGCTGTTGGCAACGCATGCACTGCACGATCTGCCGTTTAGGTCTTGGTTCTTCAACCTGAATTTTTGAATGGAGGAGTGTAGATAGTTCGAAAATAGTATCGTTTGCTTGGGATTGATCTAGATCAACAAAGAATAGAGGCAAGCAAGTTTTGTCCCTAGACAAAACATTAGTTACGCTTTGAACTGAAAATCCTTTGGCAATTAATTCATCTTTGATAGCATCTGGGTCAATAGAGCTGTGAAGTCCTCGAATAACTACACGAAATACTTTTTCTTCAGGAAGTTGAAAAGTATGAAATTCGGCTTTGTTTTCCCTCAAGAAGTGAACAATTTTCCTATAAGCTTCGGGAGAAAAAGGGTGAATGGTAACATTTTTCAAGGTCGAAGAACACCTAAACTGGTCGATACCAACCAATTGGGACAATAATTTGCAAAGTTCAAGGTATTGAACATTTGTTTGGAGAATTATGGGGGGCACTCTTTGTTTCCTAGTTTGGTTTGATTCAGAATCACTCGAGTTTGCAAGAGGTTGAAACCTATTTGAAGTTAGCAACGCAGGAGAGGTTTTAGAATTTTTGTGGGCTAGTTTGTTAGGACGAGAAGGGATAGAGTTATCACTGTTGGTTCGTTTTCTCGGTGATACAACGGTGGTCCATTGATTATTTAAGTCACTTACATTTGGCTGGCGTTCATCGTGCGATTCGTGGTCCATCTGGTGGTTGTTGTCAGAATTAGAAGTAGTTTGGTTATTTGGCGTTCCCATGGCAACGGAACAAAATCCCAAGCTAGCGGTGAGATGAATTTAAAAATAACGAGTAAAACAAAAACTATAGTCCAAAAATGTTCACAAAAACGTTCCGGGTATATCAAAGCTACATTTTACGCTTAACACTCAATCTTAAAAAGAAAATTACTAACTGTTTTTAAAGAAATACACTAGACAAAAATAGCACGTGTCTTCTACAATAAAATATAAACAAATTCTAAATTTTATTTAAAAACGTAACATAACGGCGAGCAGATGTAAACAAATCAAGAGGTTATATTGTTTTCAGCATACACATCGACAACTCAGCTGGGGGAAAATAAACTGATCATAGCAACTACATTAGTCAAATCATGTAGCCTAAACAACTAAAGTTCTGTCAAAAATTCCGGAAAATAAGCTTTTTTAATACTTGAAAATAATTGCTCGATTATAGTTTATTACCTAGTTTAAAATACTTAAAATCTAACCTGAGAATTTCATTGAAATCAAATTAGGAATAAAAAAGCCTTTTGGCTAGAGAATTTGCCTAAGAGAAATTTAAAGTCGGTCTAAAAGAATTTTATACTCTATGTTCCATAGAGGTAAAAAATTCAACTATGCTTTACTTTACTTGGTTTTTACCCCTAGTTTTTTAAATTGCCAAAGAAGATAAACACTATTGATCCACCGGGAGTTACAGAATTAAAGTACAATATAATGACTTCGTAAGTATGCTCATATGGGGTTATAATGATTTCGAAAGGAGGAAATGAAAGAGTGGGAGTGATGTGTCAGTCGATAACGCTCATGAACCTGGTTATTCTATCGACAGTTACGGAGTTGGCCATAATCTTTGGATATTTGGTCTAGATTTTATTGTTTTATTTTTACAAAAATAGTAAAATTTCCCCCTAAAGTTTGTTATGCCTGATATGATTACAATGTATTGTAAAGCTTTATACTTGCTATTGATATTCAAATATTGGCAACTCGCTTCTATCCATGAGAGGTAAATTACAGGGACAATTGAATCGACACAGTGAGGGGTGCAAAGATACCTATATTACACATATAACATCGAGGATAAATATACAAATAATTGTGATCAAATAAAGTTAAAAATAGCTGGACACACTTCTCACAGTCTATTCTTCACTTGGAGCACTGTTCCACTCATAACTAAACTAAATAAAAATTATCCTATAATCAGGCTTGATTTAAATTGTATGTTATTCCAAATTGTTGTAATCTCCCCTTTAAACTTCATTACTTTGATGAAGATTTCAACTTGTCTCAAGCAAGTTACTTGTTTCGAAATGAAATGAAGCTAAGCTATATTTAATACATTTTATAATTTTAATTTGAAATTAAGTTAAACTTTAATAAATTTATTTTATTATTTTATTCTAAAATTTAATGGTTATGTTCTATCAAAATTTGGAGTCTGACATACCCAGGGTTCCCGCACAGTCTTTCTTTGATCTGCAGTCAGTCCTCCCTAGGGATGGTCCTCGCGCTGGCTCCTGATGAAGTCCCAGGGCAGTCCTTGGGCACGCTCCTTGGGGGTCCTTGGGCAGGGTCCTCGGGCAGTCCTTGGGCAGGCTCCTTGGGGTCCTTTTCACGGTCCTTGCTCGGTTGTGTTGGACCACGTGCTCCCAGGGTGTGTGAGGGTGTCTAGGAGGTGACGATGGGTGGAAGGTTCCAGACTGAAGTCTGGAAGTTAATGACTTGTCCAGAAACTCCTAAATCTCCTGGTTCTCCAACTACCTCCTAATCAGTCGCCGTCATATTCCACTCTAACCTTCCTTTTTCCCATCTTCTTCTTGCTCGACTCTTTTCCCCCAAATTTCCTTGTCCCCGCCTACTGGAAAATCATATTCAAAATTTTGTAAACTTTTGTTCTGCTTTCGTTTGTGATAGGCTGAGGTGGGGATCAGCAATTGTTTTAGCAACTCTGCAAGGTTGCAGAATTGCCGTTTATTGAACTGTCTGACCTCTTGTTGAGTCAACAGGAAGTGCTTAACAATCACTTCCTGTTGTTTCATTGTGAACTATCTGAAATAAAATATTGCCTTTCCTGATTCTAATACTTAATAAATTATTAATAACTTATTTTTTTATATCTTTATATTCCCCCTCACGCTGAATAAACTTGTCCACAAGTTTATACAATCCTTATTTCTCTATTGTGTTTCATCTGTATTCCTGTAATCTTTTTTTTTTTGCAACATTAGTTTTATTTCAAAGCCTTGAATGTGTACGTAGTAAAATAGGATAGAAATTAATATAGTTAGAATAGTTGACCATCCTGATAAAATGTAAAACAAAATTTTTGTGTTGTTGAAAATATTAAAATCATTATTAGGTAGAATTACTTTTTTCAATTTTTTCCATCGGAGTAACTTGGAAAGTTGGGGTGTTAAATGTCCAATTTGTGTCCAGTATTTCAGATAGGTTGTTGAATTCGTGTTTGATTCCAGTAGATAATAATAATTTTCCAAATAATAATAATTCCAGTAGGGAATAATTTTAAAGTTCTCAATTTTGACCATCCTGCAGGAATTAAATTTATTATCTGAGGGTTTTCTATGTCCTTAGAATCGCATGGTTTTAATTTTGTGAGTAAGATGATATCTTCCTGTAGTAATTCGCAGTCAAATGGTATGTATAATTGAAGTGTTCCTGTGGAAATAGGTTTTATGAAACGTTGTTTTTCAATAGAATCACAATTAAGTGATAATTGGGTTTTCATATTTGTAATTAGGTATTTGTTCGGTAACAATTTAGTTTGGTGTTGCATCACAAATGAAATGACAAAATCTTTGTAGTTTTTCAATATTTTCTGAACTGAGTATCATATGCAAGCATAATTGTTCTTCTTTTGTAACTAAAGTTTCTCTTGGAATTAAACACAATGGGTGGGTATTGTCATTGCAGTTCTCAATATCCTTTATGACCTTGGTGTATAGTTCGGTCTTTAAAGTGTATTGATTTTCTTGGTTGAGCCTACAAATTTGGTTATTCCACATTAACGGAGTTGCAATGGAATAAAATAAATTTCCTTTTAGATTATATGTTAGTACCTGGGGGACCGAGCTTAAGCTCGGTAAAATTATTACTTTCGTTCTCACGTTAAGCTCGTTCGCTCCGCTCACTCGCCCACTTAATTTTTAAGACGAGCTCGTTCGCTTCGCTCACTCGCCAGGCCGAAGGGTGTTGCACTTTGTATAATCTATCTTCTTATTTCTATAAGGGTTTCGTCTGTTACGTCCCTTTTCCTCTCGACCTACTGAACCGATTTTCAAGATTGAGGTGTCATTTCAAAGCTTAGAATATACCGCAGTGACGAATAGTAATTAAAAAGGTCATATTGTTTCGGGCTCCACCCCCCTCGCCTTTGATTTATTTCTAGAGGGCGCTTTAAAATGTTGACCGACGTTTATTGCAAGTTCTTTAATGTCAATTGTAATTTAACAGCTGATTAGCTTCAGATGAATTTTAAAATCCAGATAGTAAACAAAACAGATCTCTGTCACTTCATAATCAACATTCAAGTACTGTAGGTGAGTTTCACTCATACAGAATCATAAAATGCGCGATTTGCGCAAGGGCCACCTCGTTTTCCTTTAAAGATATAACACATTGGTTTTATCTACAGTTATCAGCTGATTTTTGTTCAATTTAAAAAACTCCATAAGGATAACATGAGAACTTTGAAGGGCTCTAGCGCGAAAACTGGATTTTTCCCAGTTATGGGACCAACGCCAATCGATTCCTGGTGACCAAAACTCCCATAATCAACCAAAAAACAAAAAATCCTTGGAGCGAAAAAAAGTTTGCCCGTACAAACGGAGCTTGTTTTAGAGTATAAGATTAGAGGTACATCAATAGTAGCAAGTAAGGTGTTTTTGAATATTTTGCACGAGGCGATTTTCAATTGATAGTATAAATGTAAGTTCTCCTTTATTATTACTAAAGTAAGTCATTAATTTCTTGCATTTTTGTCTAAATCAGCGAGATGTTTTGACAAGTTCTTAAGTGTGATCGGAAGAGATGATAATGATTTCGGAGATCGAAGGCTTTCAGAACTAGCATCGCTGTCATAGTTGAAAGAATCCTTATTTTCTGAGATGTGAGTTCTCATGTGGCGATGTAGATTACCGATCGTAGTGAACATTATCCCACTCACGTTGCAACTGAACTGCAGCTCTCCGGAGTGAGTCAGTGTGTGTTTGTCCAGGGATGCAACAGAGGTGAGCACTTTTCCGCAGATCTGGCACACAAATCCCTTGCCAGAGGACGAGATGAAGCCGAGATCCTCTGGTTTGTGAGATCTGACGTGGATGGTGAAATCGTGTGAGGAGAATAGCGCCATGTCACAGACTGGGCAGCCGTGCTGGATGTCTCCATTTGTATTGATGTGTCATTGTTGGGAATATTCATCCCACAGTCTTCTGTTTTATTTTTCAGATTTTTAGGAAAGATGTGCATAGCATTTGACGCCATATTGTGGGGTTGCGGCTGGGATGGGGTGGTGGGCCCGCGCACCGCGCAGTTCATCTCGAGATTGCATCTCGGATACACATCTCCCGCGCTACCGCTACTCGCCGCTAGAGTTCGCTACTGTCGTGTGCCGTGTCGTGCATCTCCCTGTGTTAAACATACCTCTCCAGCAATAGACGCCGATATGCGGGAGGGCTGACATCTTGGTTTTTTGAGCCCCGAAAATCAGAGGGTGTCCGTGTCGTGAATCCGGCCCAAAATTCAGGACACCCCTTGCGAAGCCGGCGCCTCCCCTGCCCCCGCCCCCGCCCAGCCGAAACCCCACGATATGGCGTCAAATGCTATGCACATCTTTCCTAAAAATCTGAAAAATACAACAGAAGACTGTGGGATGAATATTCCCAACAATGACACCAAAGAAGACAACCAAACGAAAGACAACCATACAGAAGAGGACAAATCTAGTGAAAATATCAAACAAACCAGCATAACACATGAGGTTGACAACAAGGAGGCTGATAACAACGGTGGGGAAATGTTTGGCACCAACGGAGACATCCGGTACGGCTAGTTGTCTACGACTAGTTGATCTTCAGTTGTCTGGCCTTCTCTTATTACTCTAGGAGGTGTTGGTGTATGGGACTGAGACCTTAATTTGAGACCCCTCCCATCTTTCTGCGATTTGTACAACGCTCACAATTTTGCTCAAGAAATTCGGCTACAGAATTATATGTATAGATTTTTATAATGTTGTTCGGCAATCAGTAGCATATGGTCTCATCTAGAGCCAAACAACGCACTGTATCCCGATTATTTTTTTTAGATAGATAGTGGCCTTAATTAAATAGTTTTCACCCTGAATACGACAGTGAGTTTTCATTATGTGACAAGTTTAAATTGTAACATTTTTTAGTGTTCAGAAATAATTTAATTTTACCTATAACTAAGAATACAATTTACCACAAAAAGCATTCCGTCTTCATGAAAACTAACTGGCAGAAGTTCAAAATGTTGTAGATTAAAGAAACTTCATTTTGTGGAAAATCGATCAGCGGAAACCCTAAGAGTAGTCAAACCCTAATATTAGAATGAAGAAATATGTTTTTCTTTTCGCTTTTGTACCCGTACCCCTGAATGATTACATTACTTCCGTTAAATTAATGTGAGGTGTAAGTAAACTAGGTTAAAAGACTCTAAAATAATTCTGGAGTTTAACTAGACTTGAACAGAATAAAAAAATTATTTCAGTTAAAATTATAGTCATAATGCAAAACACTGTGTTTGTTATAAGAGATGGATTGCAAATATGTTCTCAGTAAATAATGTAAAAAGAAATTCAACGCTAAAATATTACAAATGGCGTCTTGAACAATTGAACATCAAGAAAGAAGTTATTCAAGATCCGATAACAAATGGGTATGCACATTCTATTGTGAGGGGATAGGCAAATGTTATTGTTCACCTCCAGTTCTTGAGCGTGGACAGCCCGCCATTGTACACCGATATGTTTGGAAATTGAAGGAACTTTTATTGTTAAGTCTTTTTTACGCTAAGTAACCTGCTATATTTCAAAGTAAGGTATATTAAAATTAAAAATAAATCTAAACTAACATCAAAACTAAATAAAGAACAATAAACACACACACGTTTTTGCGAATGTTCAAACATTATTTTGAAAATGTGTTTGTTTTAAAAATATACGTCAATAGTGACATACTGTATAATCAATTTATATTACTAATCTTTATATCCATAGTATTTAATGGCATATGTAATATAGGCCTCAGCTATTACAACTCTTACATTTTCATCAATTACGCCACAATAATTTATTGATACATAAACACTGTGTGAGTACAGGGAGGGTTTGAACCGTTCCCCGAAAAAACGTTAAGAAATGCCATGTAGATAGACACCAAAAAAATTAAGTAGATAAAAGATTTTTCCAAAAACGAACTGGTAGTCTCTGAGTTTAAGACACTGACCGTTAGCCAAAGTAGACTTACATAAAATATGGAATGAAAATATATATATTTAGTTAATATTTGTTAATGTTCTGATAGGACAATACCAATAATAAAAGAACGAACATAGTAATTACTAGCGGTTTCTTAATAATATGATATAATACGCAATAATACATTTAATAAACTAACTTATCTAATGTAAATATACAGAGGGATATTTAGAAAAAACTGCAAAGTTGAATGAAAAGCAAAATCTGTTCAACACTTAAACACTAAGAGTTGATTTATTTATTTACACACCAACATCATCTTTTATAAATAAAAATAATATAATGTTTAAGTTTAGTTATTGAAATCACACATAAGTCAACAAATTATTGAAATGTGTGTATTAAAACACAATATTGGTTTATGGGATAGTAAATGTTATTAGCATTTTTAATTAACTAATTTTTATTAGGTCTTTCTGATGTTAAATAAAAAATAATAAAAGCGTTACTACATACTTCATTTAAAGCAATAGAGCAAAGGAAAGATTAGGTGGACGATTTCGCTGGACTCAATTATACTCGGAGACAGTAATCTCTGGCCGATCCCACCACCTCTTGACGCTGCGGACTCTCTTCCCTCGAGCTGCATTGTTGTCTTTGTTACACCATAACACTGAATCCCCCTTTGTACTTTTTTCCAAGAAAGTTCAGACAAACGCTTTAAGAATACTAATACGTAATATCATATATTACCCTTGATAATATGATATAATACTCAATAATGCATCTGATCAACCAAATTGTCACGTGTAAATATACAGAGTGGCAATTTGAAAATTTGCAAAGGGAATGTAAAAAACCCTGTTGGATGAGCCACTTACTTATTAACTGCAGCTCTCTAATTCATAACCTCATTTTTTGTAAACAGGGTAAAACATACATTACAATATTGCATGATGTACATCCTTACAAGCGGTTTATAGGAGTGTCAGGTATCGGTCACATTTATCCATTTCTCATGTCCGCTCTGAAAGCTTGCAATGCTAATAATATTAATTCAATTGCATCAACAGATCTTCGACCCTGTTGGCTGTAGGGCTATGATAAAACCAATGGACATTTTTCAAACATCGCATCGGTGTACTATATTTATCGATACAGTAGCGACTGATGGAAGAGTTTCTGGTTTGTAGAGAAGTGTCATCTGAATAGTCTGTTAGTCACTAAAGGACACTGTATATAACTGCATTGTTGCAAGGGCTCTTTTTATGACTCGCAACCCGCTACCTTACTTTTGAGCTGGTGACAGAAGAATTTAAATTGTGGGCATAAATAAAAGAGACAGCTGGTCCAAGAATTGATTCAAGAGGAACACAACATTTTATTTTAGATTTTAGATTTTTTTAAACCAACTGCTCTCTATCTGCCACAAATGATCTTAAGAATACCTAATTATATCATATAGCTTAGTAGTGTTTAATTATTGACGTATAAAAAGCATTAGAAAAGTCTAAAACACTCGAATGTATCATATAAACTTATAATGATCACACATCAATAATCCAACTAGGGGGCCCGTGCAGCGCAATGCGCTGCATTTATTATAGAGTATTAAATCTTGCTCCATGGTAATGGACAGAGTTACTTTGAATAAAAATTAAACTATAGTGAAAATCAGATAAAACATAATGGTGTTTCATCAATCGATCTTCATTACAAATTCTGAAACTTGCCAATGTGATACTGTTGAGATTTGGTGGTTGTTCTTTTAGTTCAAAATCAGCTAAGATTACGTAGTTGTTCTTTTGCCGATTTGTCTTAGGGTCTCTGTCTAAACACTCCTATAAATTCACAGATGTTGGATCTACATAGTTCATCAAACATAAAACTTAAATGACAACAGAATAAAAATCAACATTTCATTACAACTCCCCGGTCTGTATGAGTTATGCAACACTCACTGCGGCTGTTATGAGGTAGCTGTCGACATAGTGAATGAGTTCACATTACCATTAAAAAAGAACTAAAGCCCCATATAATTCGTAATTTTCTATGGCATTACAAAATGTAAATAAAGAAATCACTAAAATAAGGAAAATCTACATATTTGTTAGTGTGGTCCATTTTGGTTTGATGTGGTATTATGTATTTTTTGATTGAAATTTCTCTTTGTACTTCCATATTTTAGATAAGCTTGTTTTCTACACTGGAAGTAAAAAACATTTAAATGTAGTTTCTTTTAAATATGAGTTTTAATATGTGTATCATTCTGCATTAAATTTTTGTATAGGATAATATTAAACAAACAGGTTATAACACTTACAACCAACTATCCCTTTTTCTTATAATTTACAGAGTTTGAAAACCCATGCACACAAATTTAGTGTTCTATTTGAATATCTGTAAACTTTCATTATTGTTTAAATACCAATCAGACAACCCATAAGACCCACGTCAAAAATTTCAATTTCCAAACTTGTTTTTGTAGGCCCTGCATGAATTTTTGTAGGGTTACGTTACTAAACTTATTTTGTGCCCAAATAAATAAATGAAATGTTCAAAAAAAACCTTCCCGCTAAATTTTGAGAAAAGGTTCAAATACGACAAAAGACACTTCTTGTTTAAAGTATGAAATTGTGTTGATATTTCAGTACCAGTAGTTCAATTGCTTGTATTCAGCTTTTAACATGTGTTTGTCTGTTTTACAATCAACAGCTGTTTTATATTGCAATTCAATACAAATTGTTCCCCATGTTAATCTTATGGACAAAAAATGAACTTTGAGGGCTTCCCGTGAGCTCCAGAATTAAAATAAAAAATCTAAGACCTTATTGCAAAACTACGAACTGAGACCATTCTTTTGACACCTCAAACTTTAAAATTGGTCCAGAAATAAGGGAGGAGTAGTGTTAACAAAAAAAGGGCATCACGTATTATATATATAGATATCCAAATTACCATATAAAATATTTGAAAAGGAGTTGGCCTTTTTAAATGGCCCGATGCAAGGTTGGTGATAGGTTAGATAGGTTAACCACCTAATCTAATCTAGGTAAACCACCTAATCTAATCTAGGTAAACCACCTATCAATACAAGGCCTAATTAAAGACAGTAGAAATATCATATTATTCTATTTGTGTTCTCTAAGTTTTTTAGGTCAATATCATATTGGGGAGGTTAAAAATATAGGAGAGATAGTCGCTTCTAGTTATCATCATGAAAACCACTCTAGGGGATTGGAACCAGTACCGCTGCCCGTCACTGTTTGGGTATCATATTAAAAGTTCTCTTTTTACTCGCTTTGCATTTGTACAATTCTAATAATAAAGGATTATTGGTTATTTTTCATCTTTGTATACCTTAAAAGAGAATCTGTGTTATTAAGTATTTAATATTATACTGATCGTTGCTTGAAATAAAAGGAATTCAATGGACAAAGAGTTCAAAAGTTCAGAAACTTTCAGTAGTTTCAATTGGGACCCACCGTATTTAGATTTTCTTCATATTATTATAAGTAGAGACATACCGTGATATTTATTACTGAGGAAAATATTAATTTTGTGGAAGCTTAGTAAATTGTGTTCGGAACAGCATTTTACTAAAAAATATAATAATTTGAAATAATAATTGTTTTTTCTTGAATAGAAATTCAATATACGACCTTATAACAGAATTTGAATTATGATATAAAAAATGTAATCTGTAACATAAAGTCGTTTTCATTAGAGTCATTATTTAGAAATTTCATTTATTAATAATTCTATGGCAATAGTCTGTAAATATTTCACAATGAGAACAGTTTTTGAGCAAATCTGATTTAAGTTTTTTATACAAAAATTATTCGTTAAAAACTCATCGTCCCAGTGAGGCGATTTAACGTGTTCTGTTATCAAATTAACAATGTTTCACGAGAGCACCAGTAGTATTTCACAGTTGAATTTGATTGCTCCATTTTATAACTGAAAGCCGACTTAAAAAATGAACTTGTTACCAATCATCGACAATTGAACAAGGAATCACGTACCATACTGGCAATAGTAAGACGTATTAAACGTATTACATACTAACCTAAAAAAAATAAAATAAAAAAAACACCTTATTTGTCTGGATATAAAAAAAAAATTTAACAGTTTTCTACTTTAGTTTTTCGTTTGTTATGAACCAAATGATTATTATGGACTATAAGGACTGAGTGAAAATATGTTTATAGCAAGTGATATGACGATACTGTCATATTTATTGTGTTGAAGATTAATATTTTTTAGTTAAGTTATATCTTGTTAGCAGAGACATTTTAAGTTAGCAAGCTTGAAGTAAAAAGAAGAAAGAAGAACTTAGTACATTCAGTGATTACTGCTGTGTTTTCTGGGTTATTTAATGATAAATAGATATAATCTTTTTAATTATATAAGTACTATTTAAATATTTGAACGTTCTAAATTACTTTAATATTACATTAAGAATTGTGTTAAAATGAAAGTTTGGAAGTTGAGTTCCTTACTGTAACCGCGAAGCTCAAACCCCCCTCAAATTTTTTTCCTGACTATGGCTTTGTGCCTTAAAATGGGTTAAATAGCTTTGGAAAGAGATAACGAATCGGCGGGACAGTCTGTGCGAGGGATTGGCGACGTTATTTTTCACCCTTCCCCCCACACCCTCCACGACACCAGCACAAAGGTCAAGTGTGTCACCTACTTCCTGCACCTGGGTCTTAACAGTTGTAAGATTGATGAAATCAATTATTTGTTATTTGTTTATATTATTTATATTAATAATATAAACAAATAATATAAGAGTGTTAAATTGTTAAAATCTCTTCCATGAGTTATGCCCAAACTGTGTCTAAACTACGACATATAAAAATAAAAAAGGATATAACACGTAATCTGCACATTTTTTAGCTTTTAACCCTTTGTAGATAGATATTTTATATCTTGAGAACAATGTTTTTCACTATACTGCAAAAGTATGAAAAAAGAAAATAAATTAATTGAAAAATGAAATAACAAAAAGATTATCTTCCACATTCTATATCCATATTATCTTCCAAGTTGCCTTCTATCTTAATTTAAGTATGCTTTAAAAAATTCATTTTTCGTTTACATCATCTTTATTTGTTCTGGATTAGTAAGCTATTTGTTTTTGGAAAACACAACTTTTGTGGTTAACACATGAAAATAGCTATTTGTGTAATAAGAGCGTAAAGTACGTCATTGCCACTCAAGAATTGTAGATGACTCAGCTGACGCTTCGTGCGGCCAAACAATTCGAGAGCGGCAATGACTATTTGCGCTCGTAATACACACAAGATTTTTCCTACCAACATAATTGTTACATATTACATGTTTTATTGTATACAAAATGTCGTTTAGATTATTTTTTATTTGTTTCTGTTGGAACATAATGTTAACTATCAAAAATAACCTCAAACTATAAAATAAGCAATTCTAAACGTCAACAATGAATAACAGCTGTAGCATGGTTTGTAATTACAGCTGATTTAAAATTGCTGTTTGGTCTAGCCTGCGGTAAAGAATCATTGCCGCTCTAGAGCGGGAAAGAAACGGAAACCGGAAATGAACTGTTTTGCATAGGGGTTACAGGTGTGGCAATGCAATTATTTCCATGCAGTGGTAGGGAAAAAATGAACAGAAGTTTTTCCCTGTGCACTTTTACAGGACTACAAGAAAAACGGGTGTTTTGCGTGCAGTGGAAAAAAGGTTTCAATGATTTCTGCCTTTATGGTGAGTAACTTACTCAATTCTGTACAGAGCTAGAAACCCCATCTAGATATTTCATTTGGACATTCACAAGATTTTCACATTTAAAATATTTAAAGTTAAATATAAACATATTTCGTAGTTTAAAAATACTGTACTGAATATGGTTTTAAAATGTTGTACATGAAACAATATTTTAAGAGGTTTATATAAAACTCATTTAAAGAGTTATTTAAATTACGCTGAATAAAATAATTTCTGACACATTCATATACCGGTATGCTTAAAGTGTAACCTCCTAAGTTGTTTATACATTCAATGTGAACACTTTTAGCTCTTCTTCAAATGTTTAAGTAAAACTAAAATTTTCCCTATTTTTCTACCAGCCGTGCGCGTATAATTTAAGAGGTTTGTTCAATCACCATGCCATGAAGGTGATGCTAAGCGAAGGATAATATTTATACTTCATCGTTTCATGCCACAAATAGGGGATATCAGATATCTGGTGGTGTAATGCCTTTCTGAGATGGCCATATAATGTCGTCTGTTCTTCTATTTTGATGTGATTCGTTTTAAGATACCCCTGTCAAGATCACTAGAACAGATTCCACGGTTATCAAGGAGCTCTATGCATTACACAACGTTCTCGATAGCATAAAACAACATTGTAAAAATATCCTTAACCTTGGACACCAACATGAGAGGGGTCTTGCAACAATTGGTTCCATTACACTCTCTAGGCTGGAGAAAATGGAAAAACTTAACTTTTGCTTAAATGTTTTCAAACCGATAATAAGTGCTCATATTGAACTGCAATTTTTGTAAAAAAACTTGACCACGTTCCCCAATATAATACATATATCAATAAATGTATTTATTTAATTCAGTGTGAATTAAACAACAGACTCTGTAGTTATTTTATAAATACTCTGCAAAAATATATTTTGAATCTTGGTATCACAGCCTAAGTATAACGTAAAAGCGAGTTATCTCTCTCAACTAGGGGAAGAAAAGCAAGTTTTAAGATCACAGGAAGTCAGAGTTGAGCTGTGCGAGGTAATGAAATTCCTAATTTACAAACCATCCCAATTCAGAAGCACCGGTAGAAAGCTGATTTGAACTAACTCCTAAGCCTTGCTCACTTCTTTCCAAGTTTATCTTTAACAACGAATTGAATATATTCTAATTTAATCTCATAAAAAAACTTTTAAAAATCCTAGTTCGTCAGTTAAGAAAAATAAAGCCAATGAGGTCTTTACTGGATGCAATTCGATCGTTGAGATTTAGTTGTAATGTTATTGAATATTGGTATTATTGGTCGTCTGACTGGTATTTGGTATTGAAACAATAATGAAAGGTAACAAATATTAAAATAGATCACTAAATTTGTGTGCATGGGGTTTCAAACTGCTATAAACTATAAGGAAAAGGGATAGTTGGTTGTTAGTGTAGTAACCTTTTTATTTGCTATTATAGTATAAACATGATTTAAGCAGAACGCTACACATATTATTCATTACACACAAAATTCATACTAAAGAAACCAATAACACAAACATGAATCTCAGAAAAACTAATAAAATTTCAGCCATTTATCATAGAACATCATTTTATGAAAATCATATTACACATAACTGTACCAAAATTTACAATAACCTTCATACTGAAATTAAGAATATGAATTCAGATACAAACACATTTAAGAAGAAATTAAGAAGGTATATTATTGACAAGATCATTTATTCAATGGAAGACTTTTACAATATAAAATAAGAAATCATGAATTTTAAATTAATTTTAAGTATTATAGATAAGTTTATGAAGTATAGGCTAATGCAATTTCATAATTGTGAGCCGAATAAATGTTGATTGATTGATTGATTAAAAAAACCTGTGTAAAAGACAATATTTAAAAGTTTTTTACCTCCAGTATAGAAAACAGCTTATTACAAAAATGGTTTTTATAAAGAGAAATTTTAACTAAAATAAAAATACCACTAAAAACAAAATGGACCACACCATCAAATATGTAGATTCTTTTAATTTTTGTGATTTCTTTATTTAAATTTTGTAATGTCATGTCATGGAAAGTTAAGTTAAAGAAGATTTAGACATAAATAGTAATGTGGACTTATTCACTATGTCATTGACTACCTCATACAGTAGTACTACAAAAACAGCCACACTGAGTGCTCCATAACTCATACTGGACCGGGGAGTAATGGAATGTTGATTTTTATTCTGTTGTCATTTACGTTTTATGTTTGATGAACTATGTGAATCCAACATCTGTGAATTGATTCTAAATTTTATAGGAGGGTTTAGACAAAGGCTCTAAGACATATCGGCAAAAGAACAACTACGTAACTTTAGCTAAAGCTAATTCAGACCTAAAAGAACGAGCATCACATCTTAACAGTATCACGTTGGGAAGTTGGGAAATTGGTAATAACGATCGATCGATGAAACACCAATAATGTTCCATCTGATTTTCACTATAATGATTTTTTTTTTTCAAAATATTACCTTGGAACAAAGTTTGATCACCAGGTACTCTATTAAATGCAGCGCATTGCGCTGCACAGGTCCCCTAGTGATATTTATTGAATGAAAAAGCGAATTTACATAAATTGTGTTGAATATGTTATTTTATCAACAAATGGACGTCTTCTTTACATATTTTACTAAATTAAACTATTAATGTATTAAAACCTAAAGTATTAGTTAGCCTAAGTATATTCACAACCGTCGTCTAATGTTAAAAAAGTTTTTGTCTAGATCTAAACCAAAGTTGATCTAGACCAAAGTTTTGGTGTAGATTCTAAAGTTTTTCTTTTATACTGCAGTTTGAATGAAAATTGTTTGAAATAAATCAAACCATAACCTAAAATCTTATAAATTAGGTATTACATATTTGAGAACATTATGTTTTCCTAGGGAAAATATTTTTCATTAAAATAAAAATTCAAACAATACTGTACAATTAGTGACATACAATACGATGTACCGGTTTCATTGTGGATCGATACCGGTTTCATGTTGGATCACTTACTGTTGTGATTCCTGCATTTTTAAAAAGAAAAGATTTTGTCTAGTTGAAACAAAGAGTTGAAGACAATAAGTCGGGCAGTGTATCGAAGCAATTCCAGGGATATGAGAAAAGCTTTGATTGCTGAAAGAACCATGAGCCGGATGTTCGGAAAAACAACTTGCAACTTTTAATGATCGCGAGGAACTCCATCCGTCATCGCCGGGTGCAAGTTTTGCTGTCCGAGCCCGATAATGTTCACTATCATCACCGACTGTTTTCATTGAAATTATCTGCCCTTGTTAAAGACGCGCGTTTCTATTTTCTGAACATTTTAATTTGGATTTACAATTTACTGAATATATACTCAAATTTAATAAAATTACTTAATCAATTTCTTGCTTACATTTAGTCATTGATTAAGCTGTAACATAAATAAACATTATCAATGTAATTTTAATTATCATAATAGATAAAACATAAAACTGCTTGAGACAGATTTTTCTTCACTTAAGTTCCTTAGTGAATTGAGGAATACATACCAATTGTTTTTCTAGTTGTTGGGTAATTTGAAGTTAAAAACGTTTGTTATGTAAACGCAGTGTAATTTGAAAGCCGCGTCAGCACTGGTCGAACATGTTCGCCGAACATTTGTTTGTTTGTTGGTATTTATTTATAATACTTGTGTTCGCCGTTACGAATGTTCAGCCAGTGCGGACGTGGCTAAAGAAAACTCAAATATTTTTTAAAATCTTGAGTGCTGCATTCTGTTGTATAGTTATTATGCAAGATAAACATTCAAAATATTAACATCTGTATTTTACATTGACTATCAATGGGTTATCCTTTGTCTATAAGGCCGCTTCTGGTAGGTCCAAAAAAACTCAACAGTTTAATCGCGACTTTGTAGCGCCGTGTTAGATATACGGGATGCTAATGCATAAGAAAGCTGACGGCCTTTCAAAATTATATCAAACATATATATATATATATATATATATATATATATATATATATATATATATATATAATACTTAAAATTTAAATCAATTTAAAGTTGACGCCGTTTAAGGTGGCTTTCAGTGGCGCCAACAAACCCACATTCCGTCGAGACCTCGGCGATGCAGCTACAACTCGGTCTCTACGGTCGACTATGATTGCTTTTGAAGTCCTATTCCTTACCTTAATATGTTTTTCTCTTAACCTTTACGAAAATGTATAAAGCTTTTATATCGTATTAGTTATGTTACAGTAAAATTTTGCTTGTTTCTATTTTTTGAAGACGTAAATAAATTTCGGCAAGGAAACGTTAGCCTATCAAAAACTACATTCAATGCATTTTGGATTCATGGTAAGTGTTTCTAGAACCCTCACACGAATGTAATAGTAACCGTTTTAAACCAAAGAACAAAATAATAACTTAATACTAAATATAACTAAATAATAGTTTTATTTTTATAGTAAAAAAACTGTTTTACAAAATAAATTAGCTAACTTCATGAATTTAAGTACATTAAAAATTAATTTTATTGTACCTGCGGTTTCCACTAATTTTAATTTCCATACTAAGAAAAATCAATAAAAAATGGATCGTCTTATTGCATGAAGCCATTTTTCATTGGGTTGTTTATTAATATAGCTTCAAGTCGATATTAGAAAGTAACAAGACCAGTGTTTGAACCGGTCCCTATCACAACGTAAAAAAGGCCTTAGGGAAAAACGCAAAAACGCCATTATACAAAAGTGCAAAGAAAAAGGTTTGGCAATAGCTGACCTAATTTTATTGACTAAAATAGTAAAAAATTCAGGAATAAGGATTATTTAAAGCATTCAATTAGACAATTCTTAAAGTTTTCTTAAATATAGTTTTATTTAGGGCCTATGAACAATTGGATAAATAAGAAATATAGTCAAATATTTAAATGGGAAACGTTAATATCTCCGTTAATATTTTTTAGTTCCGTCATTTTATAATTTGTGTACTAAAAATTCTAAAGACGGTTAAAAATTCTAGATCCATGTTGACTATTATTTCATTAGAGCACGACAGTAACAGTTGCCCAGCAGTTACATGTTTGGGGGTAACATAAATTATTGGCAAATAACAATTGTCTACAGTTTGAAAACCAATATTGCCATTTAATTAGTGAGCGAATCATGACATACTTCTAGCCTAGCCGCACATTTGCATTATAAATTAGGCTTAAAGTGATCTGATAACACACCTCAGAACTTACTTCACAACGTGTCACTATTCCTTCGACCAGTTTACTGTTCATGTATTCATTCGGTTTATTCGTTATGATTCAACATAATTGTCGAAATGGTGTCCAAACAAAATATATGCTTTTTTATTTGTACGGTAAATCAACATGGAATCATAGATGAACAACAAAGAGCAGTATTTTAAAATATTTTAAAATAATTTGAAAGAAATAAATCACCATATGCATATCAATACTCCTCGGTAACATAACATCCCTCTAAAAATTCGAACTTGGTGAGTTATAAGCAGAAAAATCTGTCTAAATGCAGGATTTTCCCGTCTCGAATCTGTCCAGCATCGCTCGTACACTCACAGTTATTACTAACAAGGTAAAGAAAATCATCTTTCTCTTGTCTGTTACGCTTGACAAATATCATTAGCTGCAACTATTTAGCACACCTGTGGAGTTGTAAACACAACAACGAAACAACGGACATTGTGTGTTAACGTCGGCTTCAGTCGTCCGTATCCAAAGTAATGGCTTCCCCAGACCCGGACCCTAACACTAATTACTCCTAACTAAAAAGCTGAATTAAAACACCTTTAACTATTTTAACGTCTGGAGTTATAACATTAGAGGTCACTAGGCAGTTAAGATAAACAAAGCGTGTGTTGTTTGATACTATACCACTAGTTTTATTTGATTAGTGTCTGGTCGACCTTAAATTAGATTTGTGATTAATAATAAGGCTTTTGTTAAAATGTTATAACTAATTTTTGCTACATGCTACAATTTCTTTAATATTACTAACCCTATCCAACCAAAGTCTTTGTCTCCTGTCTAGAGTGATACAAGACAAAACCTCCCCCCCCCCTCATGGTTCCCCGAGGCTGCGGCTCGTGTTCGCGTTATCTCTCAGTTCGGTTAAGGGAACATCGATACCAGCCAATGGTCTTTGTTGTACTGATATTGTTGTCCTCTCCCAATTATATCTGTGCTCCTCTGTTATAAAGTCATCACAGGGGAATCTCTACTGAGTATTGAATTAAAATTAAAGCTATACGAATAACTGAACTAAGAAAGAGACGAGGTGGCCAGTGCGCAAATTGCGCATTTTATGATTCTGTATGAGTGAAACTCACCTACAGTACGTGAATGTTGATTATGAAGTGACAGAGATCTATTTTTGTTTACTATCTGGCGAGGAGGTCGAAGCCCGAAACAATATGACCTTTTTAATTACGATTCGTCACTGCGGTACATCCTAAGCTTTAAAATGACACCTCAATCTTAAAAATCGGTTCAGTAGGTCGAGAAAAAAAGAGACGTAACAGACGACAACCTTATAGAAATAAGAAGATAGATATTTCATACGGTTTTAACTAGGTTACAATTTTGATTTTATTAAATACACCCATATTCAGTTGTCGTGGTCTGTTATTATTTTATAGCACAAAACATACATTTGGTACCGGCATTGTTACCGGTTCTTTGTCAACGCAAGATCCGATTACTACACCATATAAAAAAACGTTTAAATGTTTTAATTTAATCAAGAAGTTTATCTATATAGATCCTCACAAGTAGTCTGATCAAAATAGTAACGAAGATTTTAAGTGTTGCTTTTGGTACTATGCCAAGTTTTTGTGGCCAAGGCAACCAGAGATCGGAAAATAGAAATAATTAGGCTCAATATTACACTATCATAGTTCTATGTCATAGATCTATTACCATATCTTTGATCAGAAATATTACAGTGTAATGGGTCAAATATTATAGTAGTTCACGTATACAATATGTCTATAACATACTGCTCCAGAAAACACTTTTTAAAATTGTTTTTACAAACAATCTACCAATTTGTAATCCTCAAATCTATACTTATTTAATACGCTAAGGGTTTTTTTTGTCTTGAGAACTCCTCCTACAATTTCCAACCGATTTTCAAGTTTTTGGTGTCGTTGGATAGGGCTTGTTCTGTAGTTGTTTCCGCCAAAAACTAATGAGAATCTGACGGAAAATAAAGGCGTTATCCACCATTGAAATCTCAAAATTTCCCATTTAAATAACATTGGGATTGAATAAAGCATTTTAAACATCTGTTAATAATCAGCTGTAAATACGTGTAGTTTTGATGATTGCAGATATTCACAATATTGGATTGGTCGGACGTCAATGATTTAGAGATAAAAGTCACATTTGTATTGTATTTAAGTAAATTGCTCGATTTCGAGCTACACGTTTACTAGTTATAATATAAATAAAACTAAACAAAAGGTTTGTTTTGTTCATTTTATAAAAAAAATTGGTGAATATTTTCTCAGCTGTTGCAGTAGCTGTAGAGTTCTTTGATGCGGCAAATGAATGTTTATTTAATGTCATTAAGATGTTAGTTACTTGGTTCCAACAGGACGGTGCGACTTTTCAAACATCTGAGGGGTCAATGAGAGTTTTACGTCAACTGTTCCCGGGACATTTGATTTCCCGGTTTGGTGACGTTGCATAGTCTGCGCGATCCCCGAACCTGACCTCTTGTGACTGTTGGCTGTGAAGATACCTTAGTAATGTTTTTTCGAAGCCCCAGAACATTGCTGAACTGAAGCAGTCCATAAGGAATGATATCGCGGTGATTCTTCACTCCATGCCATGGAAAGTTACATCAAGTATGCAGAATGATGGGAGGGAGGCCTGTATGACTGTGGAAGGACGTCACTCAGAATACACTGGGGTTATGGGGGTTGGGTGTACATTTTAAACATCTGTTAATGTAAAGCTGTAAATACTATAGTTTTTTTGTGATTACTGATATTCACAAAAAACTGGATTGGTCTGATGTCATTAATGTAGAACAAAATGTAACTTTTGTATGGTATCAAAATAAATTGTTCGATTCCGGGCAACAAGTACACTAGTGTTAATAAATTCTTTTAGTGGTAAAACATTTTTTAAAATATGATCACATTTTTACTTTTGCCATAAAAAACTATAATATTAACTTAATATAATGGGTAATTTTTTCGGGTTCACGAACGCATGAACTTTTTATTACAGGTATAAATGTTCATAAACTGCCTGTGATTTCCATGTACAACGCTTTAACTAAAGTGAAGGATATGGAAGAAAACTATACAAAGAACTATTCCTCTTTGGTATTTGTAAGATAAATTAATGTAGTATCACACTTAGTTTAATAAAAAGGCATATAAACAGAATTAATTATAACCTTTATAACCTGCACGGAAAAGACGTACACGCTTTTATTCGTACAAGTCAGCTATTATTTACGATAAATACCCCCCGTCGCAGCAGACCTGCGTACTCAGCGAATTTCCAAATTAGTAATATTAATTTTGGCCAGATAAACCTGTAAACCAAATATCATCACATGCCCATATATAGGAAAATAAATGTCTAATCTCCTTATGATAAAAATATAGGGAAAGAGTATGCAGGTATGCTGCCATGGGGAACACTAAAAGTAGGTTTAAAGCTTAAAAATATAAATATATTTCGACCATATGAAGCCTTATACTTCGTTTCTTCAATATCTGTAAATTGCTAAAGGAGTTTGCCTATTCTCCATATGATTAACATGGGAAAAGAGTATGCAGGTTTGCTGCCATGATAAGCATAACAACTAGGATTTCTTTATCATAAATGTATTTATCTCAACTAAATAAAGGTGAATACCAAGTTTCATCCAAAAATATTGGTTAATAAGTGGAATATTAACTTATCTTTACTCTCCATAAGATTAACATTGGAGCCCAAAAATACAATGTACTGTCTTTAGATTTTTGAATATCTCGGTAACCAATGGAGATAGAACAAAGCTTCAAAAGACTAAATTGTGTGTTTTTTTGAGCTAAATCCAATGGTCAAAATATAAATTTAAAATTTTTAATAATTACAAATGAAAAATGCAAAAAAACCCATTTTTGGGGTACAAAACCCCCCAAAACTACCCCTTCCGGTAGGTCGATATGTCTGGTTTACGAACTCATCCGAATAAATGTAGGATTACACAAACACATTTCTACCAAATTTGGTGTCGATCGGACCATTTTTACGAGAGTTATCGTGTCTAGGGACACATATATATACATATATACATACATATATAAATATATATATATATATATATAAATTTTAATGACTATTATTTTTGGTCTCTGGGCACCTCAAACCAAAAAAGTAACATGGTCCCGGGCTTAGGTCTTACCATGAGACCTACGGTAATAGCTTATTCCCTATGGGAAATTCGCTAAAAGGTGGAATTTTTTATGCACTGATGAAGTTAAGCGCTGGTAACAATGCCCGGCGTGTATACATGTAATTGAACACTGTTAGTTTCAGAGTTCAGAGCTCCAGTTGTGTTGACATTGTGAAATCGATACCGCCTGAGCCAAACACGCATCTCTGTGCTCTGTATTGTACACAGCATAACCACCACACCTGAAATTAGCATTACGTGAGACTTATGTTTCTGGTTAGTTTTTCTACGGTACAATACAGAGTACAGGTATGCGTGTCAGGCTCAGATGCGGTGGTTCAGACTGTGGAAACCACCATACAAAAAGCCGTAGAAAAATTAAATAGATACAGAAGTCACACGCAATGCTAATTTCTGTTACACGAAATTTTGTAGTTGAACCGGCCAGATCATAA